>JAFJYI010000449.1:0-240116 GCA_019022655.1 Acacia acuminata | reverse complement strand
CGATCATGGACCGTAATACGACAACTTCGTATAACATTTTATGGAATGGGAGAAGACACCGAGTTCTTCACTCCAACAAGGGCATCCGGCAAGGGGATCCTATATCTCCCTATTTATTTATCCTACTGATCGGCTCTCTCATTTCAATCTGCGAGGCGGTAAATAGAAGCGGAGCTGAGTCCGATTAAGACTTCCAAAGAGGAGGTCCACAAATTTCTCACTTGATGTTCGCAGATGACCTCCTTCTATTCGGGTAGCCTCATGAACAAGCTTTGTTTGCATGATGGTTTGTTTGCATAGGTTTCATGAGCTTCAGGGGAAAGAGCTTCAAGACAGCAAAATCATCCATGTTCTTTTCCCCAGAAACTGGTGTTGAAATGAAGGCTCGTATTCAAAATATTACACATATGAAAGATATCAAATGAGATTGGTAGATACTTGGGATTTCCTCCTCTGGCCAAGGAAAAGGAAGGCAAGAGAGACTTTCAGTATATTGTCGACAGGGGTGAATTCAAAGTTGGCCTCTTGAAGGCCAATGCTCTATCTATGGTGGATGAGTCGTACTTTCGTGGAAACTGTCCTAAGCCGTCCTCTTTATCCGATGCAAGTGGCTCAGATTCCTTAAGCATCCAAAGAAGTAGAGAGGATTCAAAGGTAATTTCATATGGGAACATCCGTGAATAAGGGTTTTCACAATGTCGGCCGGAAGACCATCACCCTACCAAAAATCACGCTGCCTTGGAGTTAAAAAGTCTAGAGAAGATGAATAAGGCGTTTGGTTGCAAGCTTGTACATAACCGATAGCTGGGGAAGGGCTCGGTGTGATATGCCGTCCATAAATACATAGTCGAATGAATCCTGTGTATTAGAAGCAAAGGCCGGTGACTCAACGCTTGTGGAAATTTATTTGTAACCAAAAAGAGATCATTGAGGAGTATTCAACGGAGATTACTGATGGGCTACCAATTTTTTCACGGATCCTTGGCTTTCAATAATTGTTTCATTAAGGATCGTTAGTTTTAAGGAACCGTCAGACGCGCGAAGGATGTTAGGTTCGAGACCTGGCCGCTGGACGGAGGCGGACCTCTTTGACAACGGTATGGTGTGTCGTGTGAGGTAATTGGGGAGGCTAGCTGCAAACTCTTCTCCACCCTTGGATGTGCAGCGGCCGCTTGTGATGTGTCATATGGGGTGCTTCCTCAAATGGCGTTTTCGCATTTACGCAAGATATAATCTCGATTAGTTTACCGTAACTCAACTTATTTCATTCAAATAGAGCAAATGGATCTGGAAAAACGTCAAGGAAAGGATTAGATTTTTTCTATGGCTTGTGTTTCATGATAGATCAGCCCTACTAATGTTTGGCGTAGCAAATGGTCCAGCTTCTTCCCATTACGTGCTTATTGAATTGCCAACCTGAATCCATTTTATATATTTTAATGATTGGGTAAAGCATGCTAAGGGATATACGTGGTTAGATCTTGTGCACCCTAGTCATTTATCAAGCTTTTCTGCCCACCCAGTAGAGATTGGATTTGCTTGAATCTAAGGAGAGAGCCGGGCATTTATTCGATTCCAATTGGTCTATGGTATTTGTCATGGAGTTTGGAAATTATGGAAACGGAGGAATAGGATGGTATTTGATAGCAATTTCGGCAACCGAAACAAACAAAGAATGACATTATTTATAGCTGGCCATATTTCTCTTATAGGTACCGTAACTGGATTTTAAATGAAGTGAGGTGGAAGGTCTGTTTGGTCTCCGCCACCTTGAGTGGCTAAAGATCAATATCGATGGTGCGGAACGTCCAATGGCTCAGCCGGCTGCTTCGGGGGTGTTAAGGATTCGAGGGTGTCTCGGATAGCCGGATTTCACACCACTGGTATGTAACTCGCAATGGCGAGGAGCCGGCACTTTATAAAGGTCTCCACCTGCATAGGAATAAAGGCTTGATTATCTTATCATACAGAAATCGATTCTGAATCTTTATTTTGCCTCCTATCTCAAACACACCCAAATCCCCAAAGTCTCAAGCATGCTACAGATTAGGGACCAGCCGGATCTGACCGACAAAGGCAGCTAAGCGTACATCCACAGTGAATGTAATCAAGTCGCCGCATAGGCTTTGCGGAAGGCTTAGTGTATCATGTTTTATGATTTGTGCCCTTCATTTGTTAAGTCACCGGTATTACGTGATTGTAATGGGAATTCATTCCCTCCTATGTTTTTTAATTAATTAACCAGGCTATGCCTTCGCTGATAGCAAAAAGAAAAATATTCTCCTCCACGTGTTCTAAAAAAGAACTCATGGAGTTCATATTCTCCTATGTGTCTAAAAAAGAGCAAAGATGCGGTTAAATACAAAGGAACTGAAGGTCAAGTTAATTAATAAAGTGAACCTGCTAACGCCGACTTAATCTTTTGTATTTTTAATTTTAGTTTGCATTAAACTCATATATGTACTATTTAAAGTTGCATTAATACTCATATGCCCATGTTCTTGGAACATGATATGATGTTTCTCGCGGACGCTAATCAAGTAATAATTAAATTAGCAAAGCTAACCCTTGAATCAACCAAACATCTTAACTATCCAAGTAAGCATTATAATAGCTAATCAATATGTCAAACTTAAAGTTCAAGTAAACTCTGATATGAACTCAATCGTGAACTCGTAAGAATTTAATTTTATTATTAAATGATATTATTAGTGTGCAATTAAATAATTAAAATATAAAAATGACAACAATTTGATTTAAATATATTTTAAATTCAAATAATTAAAATTAAATCCATCAACATTCATCATTTATCAGGATCTAATAAAGAAATTTCTAAAATTTCCATATAAAGTCACTCAGCATAATCAAATCAAAAAAGTTAACACGCGTTTAAGATTAAGTTAACATAGTTTTGTAAGTTAGAACGTAAAAACGGTAAACTCAAACAGATAAACTCTGTAGCTTAACCAATTTCTTAACAACTGACGAGTTTACCACCGACTCGACTCATTTTTGTAAGCTAGAAGCGTAAAACGAACTCGAGAGTCAACTCGTTTAGTTTGACAAACAATGGTCATAACCACCGTAATTAATTATCAAGCAGCAATATATATCTATCAACAAAATATTTCAAAAAATATTATAATTAGACCAATATCGTTGCAGATGAGCGCCGAGAGAGAGAGCAGAGAGAGATTTGATGCAAGTGGCGTATGCACTACTCATTGCTTAAACGCTGCATCAGAGCCAAGATACATGCCCTGGAAACATACAAATTAGAAATGCAAAACATAAATTATGTCATTCTCTGCTTATTATTATTTACGTTTCCATCTAAAATTAATATATGACCGCTTTTCTTGGATAATTTAGTTTATTCATTTGGAAAATGGAGTCCACTAACCTGGGTAGTTGAAAAGTAATAGGTTTAAATGTGTTTTTTTCCCCTATTAATCGAAGAATTACAATTTGAATAAATTGTATATATTTCTATCCATATAGCTCACCTTACTATTTCTTTTTTTATTTTCATAACTCAACCCACAATTTTTATTATCCCCCTTGAGTTATATACAAATGATTATATATCCGAGTTTGAATGTTTTAGGTAACAAACTGTCAGAAGATAGGCCTAAGAACAATGTTGTTTTGGATTTTTTCTTCGCTCAACGTTAATTTCAAAGTTTCAAAAATGTAGTAATGTTGATATATTCTCAAGTTAAAAAATAACGCTGATTGTCAAAAAATTGACATTGATCAACTTTTCCACGAAATGAGAGAAACATCATACGCTTTGAAACTTCGGGGCAACATTGAGACAAAAAATGTAAATAACATTGCTCCCCAAAGAAAACTTTATGGAGCAAACTGCGATTTAACCCTAAAAAGAAAAATATCTAACAAGTTTCTCCTAGGAATGAGGAGAAGAAGCACATATGGAAGGGTTAGCCAAATATATTGATACAAGTGGTAAATATCTCTTCATCAAAGCATGTTTGGTTGAAGGATTGATAGGCTTATAAGTAAGCCATGCACATAAGTCACAGACAACACGCATCTCACATAAGACTTTCCTCGCGTTACGTAAATCACAATTTGCTAAAAAAGTTACTTTTAAACATTTCAATCGGAGCTTGTGATCCATTGAACTGGGGAGTAAAGATACGAACAAGTCAGAGATCTTCAGTCACTCCAATTTGATGGAAACCCTTTACAAGTAAGTCAAAGATCCGAACTGAAGAACACTGAATCCACAAAATGATTCGGGGTACATGTGCCAAGAAAAATAAGAAGGAAATGACATAAAGGCCTGGCTGCTATTTCCAAACATTTATTCACGTCTTGGAGAAAAAATCCTTTCATCTCGCTATGAAAATTTATAGCTATGGTGAGATTTACATGCGCTGACTCGTGCCGTAAATGGCAACCATTCCTCTATTTTCTTTTCTGTATTTCTTGTCTATAAAACTTAGAATCGAGTAGCTTAGCCCACGCACAAAGAAACATGTTGGCACTTATCATTCTCTTCTCATCTATCTTCCTGGATTTGTGCTATCTGGGCAGAACAAGACCAAGACCACATCTTCCACCAGGTCCTTCCTGTCTTCCTCTCATAGGCAATCTTCACCAGCTTCCTAACTCTGCACCACATCGCTTATCTATGGCGTCTCTCCAAGCAATATGGTCCTCTCATCTTCCTCGCTTCTACTTCAAGCCCACCATAGTTGTTTCCTCATGCCAAAATTGCCAGACAAGTTATGAAAACCCACGACCTCGTATTTGTTAGAAATCAAACTCAATTTTTGTGTTGGTTCTTCTCACCGTCATACTAGAAGAAGGAAGAACTTCTTTGCTGAAGTTCCAAGAATGTTGCAGATGCTCCCGGACCATAAACTTAGTCATGAAGAAAGAAGCAAGTTCGGCATATGAAAATAAAGAATAGTAAATATGGAAGAATATTCACACGGTGAGAAATTTCCATGAAGTCCATATTGGCGGCTACACGAAGAAAGAGAAAAGAATTGAGTTGCAAGGTTGTATATTAAATTGATTGAAAAGAAGATAAACGGAGCTAAATACAAAGAAATCACAAAAAGTCAAAAAGGTAGTTTGAAAAAGAAAAGCTACATGGAGAAATGTCCTGGAAGCTACAAAGAGGCTACGAAGGAAAATTGTAGAATTGACTTGAAGTTACAAGAATTAATGTGAAGAATGAAGAAGCAACAGGAAGTCACGAAGAAGCACAAGTCGGCACAAACAAATAATAAAATAATGTATGGAGTCGGTTGGCGAACTCTATATATATGAAGCAATGCAACGAGAAGCAAATTATCCAAAAGAGGATCAATGGCATCAGATCAGAAAGATCTGATCAGAGAGAGATCATCCCCTCACAAGAGGATCAGGATCCTGAAGAAGAAAGGATCAGAGGTGTTGGATCAGATCTGTGATATCTGATCAATAAGAGAAAGATGTAGCAGAGGCAGATAAGAAGTATCTGACCTAGATATGAGAAAGTGTCATAGCACCATAAGAGAGAGAGAGTGCTGTTAGAAGAAAGAATAGATTGAGAGACAAGAAAATAGTGCCGTAGCACTTGTTAGAGAGAAAAGTGAAAGAGAATTACTTTGAGAATATAAGATAGAGTTTTGCGAGATAAAATAGTGTGTGTGAGAAATACAAATTGTGTATTTGTGTATTGAGTTTTCCTCATAATAGGAAATATTGTTCTTCATCTGTCTATATCTCCAGTTGTCCAAATAAGTGGGAACAAAGCGATTTTCCCAACAGTATTTGCTAGCAGACCACCCTTGCTTGCTCAACAGAAATTGTCCTACAATGGCTTAGATGTGACTTTTGGGTTCTTTACTGTGACTATTGAGACAAGCAAAAAAATTGTTGGCGCTTCACCTGTTTAGTACTCGGCGCATCCAATTTTTCTGTCCCATTCGGGAAGACGAGGTTTCTGAGAACGATTCGCGGTTGTCTCAATCTGCTGCTTCACAAAGTAATCAACCTCAGCGAGACTATGATGTCTTTCTCAGGAACTTCATTTGTACGATTGCTTTTGGGAAGGGTTATGAGTTGGAAGACAATAAAAAAGGAAGCGAGAGAAGTAGATTTCATGGACTGCTCAACGAAACTCAGGCCCTTTGGACAGAATTTTTCTTCACAGATTATATACCATGGTTGATGGATTGATAGAATCAGAGTGACTTCATAGTCGACTGGATAAAACCCTTCTGCCAGCCCGACATGTTCCCACCAGTGTCATCATTTAATTACCTGAATCCAGAAATCCTCAAACTGATCAAAAAAGACGTCATTGATGTCTTTCTTCAAATAATGAATACCTCACTCAACTTCTCGGTTGATCTCACTTATGGACCACATCAAAGCTTTGCTCATGGTAATGTTTTCTCTATGTCTTTTTCCGCTGCAATATTTGATTGTATGTTTTGAGGGTTACTGATCAATTTATTTGTCTTATTATATTGTGGATGCAGGATATTTTTGTTGCAGGAACAGACACGAGTGCGGCGACATTAGTTTGGGCGATGACCTCACTTATGAAGAATCCCAGAGTCATGAAAGTACAATGCGAAATCAGAGAGTTATACGGCGAGAAAGAATTTGTAAGTGAAGAGGATATTGAGAGGCTTCCTTATCTAAGAGCAGTGGTGAAGGAGACTCTGAGATTGTTCCCACCTGCGCCGCTGCTCGCGCGAGAGAATCCATGGAAAAGTGCAACATAGAAGGGTATGAGATTCAGGCCAAGACTCTAGTTCATGTGAATGCATGGGCTATTGGCAGAGACCCTGAGACATGGGAAGACCCAGAACAGTTTTATCCAGAAAGGTTCTTCGACTGTTCAATAGACTTCAAAAGGCCATGATTTTGAGCTGATTCCTTTTGGAGCTGGACGCAGGATTTGTCCTGGAATGCAAATGGGAGTAATCACTGAGCTAATGCTTGCCAATCTTGTTCACCGTCTTGATTGGGAATTGCCTGATGGGATTGAGGAGCAAGACATTGACACAGAAGTCATACCAGGGATAACAATGCACAAGAAGAATGATCTTTGCCTGCTTGCCAAGTGTAATATCCTCAATTTTCTCTAAAAAAATTTCATGTATGAAGTATGTGCATTTGGAGAAACGAAATGGTGGAATTTGACTAAATGTCAATTTTACCCGAAATATCTCGATTTCGTCAAAACCGGGAAATTTTTCGAGACATATGTTAGCACAAAATGGGACACTTGTACCTAACACTTAATTAATTCAAATGGGGCTATTATTTCTCCAAAAAGGAATGGGAAGTTCATGACCACATGAAACCATGCATGTGATGAAGATTTGCTAGTAATTGTTGCAATTGTAATTAGGAAAAAGCTATGAGGTTAAATTGAAATTTCTCTATTCTGCTAGGGCTCTAACCGATATCTTTCTTTAAGATACATTAATCCCCATTTCAGTCCATTCATTTCGGTCAACTACATCATTGAATTTACAATTCTCCACTGGTACAATGGTAATTAGTGTAAAAATGGATGTCTTATGATATCTTTTATGCTCCACTGAACTTAAATGCTTAATGTCCATTATCCCATTTATTATTTATCTCAAATTTTTGGCTAAACGAAACAGAATAATAAAAGAATGGAGAAGCGATTCTTGACCAAGAGATAAATAAGAAGCTACAAAATATAATTTTATTAAGGGAGGTTAATTAAAATAATTATTCAATTGAGATAAGAAAGAGATGAAAGCCATCTACTTTTTATTCGCTCATCAGATTCAAAAGGGGAAGGAATAAGGTTTCAAGCCATGAGATAAAATCAAGCAATTAAATAATATTATTTTATGAGAGGTGGACACCAAATGACTTTCCAATTTAGCTATAATAATATTAAGCCTCCCAAACCTCCCTAACACTCCGTAACATCGGCCATTCAAGAGGAAAGAGGCCCTGGAATAAGAGGAGAGAGAGCAAGTTCCAATCATCAATCTAGAAAGAGAGGACGTTCAAGAAGACGGGTGCCAAGCAAGAAACTATCGTCTTGGAATAGGTAAGTGATGAGTTTGACGAATGTTGATTATATCGCTTGGTGATGTTTGGGTTGTTCTCATCACTTTGTAAATTCTCGGGAACCATTAAAAAAGAAGAGCCTGTCGAAATTTTGGAAAAAAATAAAGCAATCTTGGTTGTAAATCAAACCATGACTAGGCATGTGGTTACAGCTTGGACCATCATAGCTTATGAAGTGGAAGTTAGGAAAAAAAAAAAAAAAAAAAAAAAAATCAGTTTTGTTCTTCTCCCTAGCATGTCACGGCCTGAATGGTACAGAAAGAGAAAAAGGGGTTTGTCTATTTAGATGATGCCAATGTATTTAAAACGAAAATTGTGTAGGAAAGAGATTCAAAGAGAAATTTTGAAAGCTCGGGATTAAATCGTACAGAACCTAAGAACTCGCCTGAAAATCTGGTGGGCAGTGTGTTTACAACGAATGTTTGGGATAGTGTATGATGTCCAATTGCCATGAAAATTTACAGGATTAAAGTAGACGTATTAAGGGTCATTTGAGCTTTAGAATCAACCCAAAAAGAGTTTTCTAGATTTAATTATGAATTTTTGAAGATCAGTCACTATTTGCTGGAAATTTCAGAGTTTGGGCGAAAATTTAGAGAATATAAGCTCATATTAAATTCCTTAATAAGAAAAGGGATTTAGTGAATATGGACCTATTAATTGGGCTTATTTTCAAATTATCATAGAAATATTTATTGAAAGGAATTTGATTATATTTACATTTTATTATTCTAGGGATAATTGAAATATTTTACAACTAGAAGGTTATTTTTATGTGTAGTCGACTACCAAAGTAGTAACTTTAATCCTCATATACTCGTATGACTCTTGTATGTATGTTTTACCTTGAACTTGCATACATTTGGTTATCATTTATTTCCAAGCGCTATGGAACCGAATATCTTGTGTGCATTAAGGGCTTTCTTGTGTCTTGGGTCTCGTGGTCAATCTTTGTGTGCTATTAGGACCACTAGACCACCGTCGGTGCTATTAGGACTGCTAGTTCCTGATTTGGTTGTGTGCCTTGATACTTGAATCTTATGTGGTATTTGTTTATTTATGGTTTTTCTTACATGCATTATTTATACATTTTATATGAGATTAACTAAGCATACTCGGATTCAATTTTGAATCCCACGCTTAAGCCATCTCGCAAGCTTCATCGGGGACCGGGAGCGAGGAGACAGAGGTAAGGCTCCGGAGTAGTTTGGAGGTGGACGTTGGTGGCTGTTATTTTTGGGTGTTTATTTGGGTTTCTTTTATGATCAGATATTTTGATCCCTCCTGGAAGAATTTATCCTTCCGTATTTTTATCAAGATATTTTTTTCAAACCGGTGTGTCTCGTGCGCTTTATACCGTGATGTGTGTCATAAATTAACTGAGGAAATATAAGCTAAAAATTAAATAAAAAATAAAAAATCACACTACCTCGCCACCCAAAGGGCGAGCTTTGTAGTGTGTAACACCAAGAACCATAAAGCACTCCCATTACAAGAAGAATGATTCAAGAGCTAAACGGCTCTCTGAAATTGAAGTGTGAAAGGGGAAATTCGCGTTTGTCGTATTTTGATCATAGGGAGTTGGTTTTCTGTAATATGTTCATTCAGAAGACAAATAAAGAGTATCAGTGAAGCACCGGATAAGCTTGTAAGATAGACATGTTTAATTTAGTCAAGGCAATATCGTTAGTTAAACCTTGTGTCCTGTCTGAATCAACCCAATCTAATGGAGGAGGCTAAACTCTAGTTTGTCTAAGATCCCTCATCTCAACATCATCACTTATTATGCTGAATTTATTTCATCATAACTCTAGTTAGTTTTTTCATCATCTTTCAAAAGAGAGTGGTAGTGAGAAAAATGATGAAAAGAGAATGTATGAAGACAATTAATTCGTGTAATACTAATATAAATGCAATCAATATTTAAACAGCCCATTACGTGAACCAATTCAGAAAAAATATGACCTTATGTAGATATATGTGGCTGACTTTCCGTCAACAGAAAGAGTTTTGGTGGAATTCATATATACGCTTCAAATTTCGTCATTCAATTAGATGCATATAGAGTATATGCCAACAAAGTGGGCCAGGTGAAGAGTGAGGCAACTTTCCACAATTAAGAGAGAGGGGGCCGTGTGTGTGTGTGTCTACATATGAGTTATGTGTATATGTGTGTATATGTGTATATCTATATACACACACATATATATATATACATATATATATGAGTTTATCGTTTGTATATATATGCACACACACATATATATATACATCTATATAGGTTGATCATTTGTCATGTACACTTGACATAAGATTTTGTCAAGTCACCCTAAAACTACATACCATATGAATGATGGTTTGGTATTTTCGTTTTTGTATTTATTACAATGGATTTTACTAAAACACCCTTCATTAATTTCCCTAACTCTCAAAACGACGTCATTTTGGGTTAGAGGAATTAATGAAGGGTCTTCAGGTATTTTTATTTTTGTATTTATTATATGAATTTTAGCAAAACACCCTTCATAAGAATCACAAAACATGATTTTTTTTTTTTTTTTTTACCAATAACTTGTTGCTCATAGAAAATCCATACTCACAGATATAGTATTTGTGAGTTGCATTAATACTTTGGTGCGTGCGTCTATATATATATATATATATATGTATAGTCTTATAGAATGTGGCTTTCATTATCATATTTGGTATTTGATGCTACAAATTGATGGAAACATTCCAAGTTAAAGTTTACGCATCCCTTGTGTTGTCCTCTGAACAAATACTCCCTCCGCTCTTATATTTGTATTCATTTTGATGATGTTTTTGGAGAATGGTTTCTTGGGGATTTACGAGGTAAAAATGGATTTTGAAAGATAGTTTTTGGATTTATGATAAAAATGACTTCTTGGGAGAATAGTTTTTTAATAAAATGATAGTGTTTGGACAACTTCAAAACCTAGGTTTTAATACAAGTTTACAAACACTCCAAATTCGTCTGTGGTTATTTTATCAAAACCTGTGTTTTTTAAAAGTTTGACAAATCTTCAAAATTGTCCAGGAAAATTATTCGTATCAAAACCAAGTTTTTAGCAAAAGTTCTGCAAATACTCTAAAAATTGTCCAAAAGCTATTGCATATAAGCCTAGTTTTTCGATCAAACCTAGGTTTTGTAAAAAGCTATTTTTTCAGGTTTTTTTCTCTCCTCCGCATCATCAATATTTTTTTAAGTACCATTCAATCTTTTTTAGTAGTCTTCAAGACTTTAAAATATTTTTTCAATATCTTAAAAGAAATTTTGAAGAACATAAAGTATTTTTTTCAATATCCTTAAGTATCTTTTTTTAGTGCCGTTATTACTTGAAATTTTTTTCCAAGATTAGTCAGTACCACAAAATATTTTTTAAGATCATAAAATAAATTTTTAAGACTATAAGAAGTATTTTTTTAGTACTCGTTATTAATTATCTTTTTACTACCATTAAGGTTACCCTAAATATTTTTTTTAATATCAAAAAATAAAATAAATTTTTAAGATCATGAAGTATTTCGGGTACTTAAAAAAATACTTCTTGATCTTAAAAAATTTTATTTTAGGATATTAAAAAAATAATATTTGTACCGGGTAATCTTTAAAAAAATCCAGGTACTAACAAGTATAAAAAAATACTTAAGGATATTGAAAAAAATATTTCATAATCTTGAAATTAAAAAATTTTAGGATATTGAAAAATATTATTTGGATCAAAATTTATAAAAATATTTAAGGATACTTACTTCTTCTAAAAAATAATTGATGATGGCATATATGAGAGAGAAAAAGATGACAAAATAGCTTTTTTTTTTTATAAAACCTAGGTTTTGATGCAAAATAGCCGAACAATTTTTTTGAGTGTTTGGTAAAATTTTGTCAAAAACTTCCTAGGTTTTGTAAAATAGTCATGGCGGACTTGTAACAAAACCTAAGTTTTGTTTCTAAAACCTAGGTTTTAGAATCCTTCAAATAGGGCAGCTAAATAAATAATTTATAAGGATTAAAAAGTGGGAAATACACTTCTCATGTTTGTAGGGAGAAGTGTATCCACATGTCATAGATACAAAAAGATGTGGTCCCACCATTTCCGTGGCTTGAGTTTTTTTTTTTTTTTTTAATAAAAAGATTTGGGTCTCACCATTTCATATATATGTAGGAATTTGCTTCTTCTCATGCAACATAGAGAAGTATAAACTATAAAAATTAATTAAATTAGTTATTTAAAATATGTGTGTGTGTTTTAACTATTTAATTTGCATTTTGGAACTATCCTTGTAAAAACTTAGAAGTTAATAGTAAAAGTAGTTTGGGGGAAAAAATAACCATGAGAAATGAAATGGATTCAAATCTTATATTTAAATCAAATTCAACCGTTTGAATACATGATTTTTTTTTTTTTAACGAATACATGATTGTTTTAATTACATGTGGAGGGTTCAAAAAAATTATTAGAAAATCTCATATAAAGACAGTTGAATTACCCAAATTCTAATTTGAGTTATTAAACTTAACATATTATTAATTAGGTTGTGTGATACAATTAAGGATTTAGAATTTGGAACAAATTACCTCTATATTTTTTAGTTATTAAAAAAGAAAAAGAAAATTGGATTGTGTACGTGCAACGTGCTGAACAACCCTAAGGGCAAAAATTGGATTTTGATCAATGCCTTACTAAGAGAGTACTTATACCATTCAAATGTGTATATTGTACAGAATCAGGCATATACCAAAAATAGAGAAATGTAATCGTCCATGTTTCCACTGATTATGAGAGGAAGACCATGTCTGAAAATAAATAAAATCATGAATTGCACATAGGAAGAAAAACAACAAAGATCAGAAAGAGACATTGCCAATTGGTTGGCCGTGAAACTTGTAATTAAGAAGGTGTAAATCTGTACGTATTTGCACAATCATAAATGGGGTCAAAGAAAAGACCATGAGAACAATCAAATTCAAAAGAAAGGCGCACTGTAAATTTTCGGCACTAGAATCTGAATACTAGTTGTGCAAATCTCTTCTAGAAATCTCCCAATTTCCCTAACAGGGTTCCTCACAGCGACAACGGTGGATTCTACTTGACGGCAAAAACTACGACTTCACACCGCGCGATAGTGGATTGGGTTCCTTCTTGTTAAAGGCAGCTTCTCACCATAGTAATAATTGGCGACTTCTCACGGCGTTGTTCATACTCCTTAGGGCACACGAAAGAAAGTGACGATGGTAACAAGTGTGACATCCGACTTTGTGATTTTTCCTTTCCTCTTTTCTTTGGACTATGGTTTAGAAGGTATTATTGAAAAATAACCAACAATTAAATATTCTACGTTAAGTCAATTTAAGATATGTTGAGTTTAGCAGTCTTATATAGAATTTTCTTATTTCAACTGTCTTTATATGGAATTCTCTCTCTTTTTATTATATTTTTTTCCTTAAAAGTTATAATTAACATTTTTAAGATAGGCTAAAGTATACCTTTAGTTCTTTAAATTTACTGTAGGTTTCAATTTAATCCTTAAGTTTATAAAATATGATTTTAGTCTAATTATTCTAACACCGTCAACTCTTACTAACGGAAATGATGACTCGGCAATTAAATGAGGTTTAAATTTTAATTATTTAATATAATAATTTTTTTATATTTAAAAACTAAAATAGAGACAAAAAAGACCGTCTTCTCCCTATTCAACCCTGACCACCATTGAGGAGGGAGGAGGGGAAAGACAGGATAGTAGCGATTATTTTTGAGCGGCAAGGTGAAAACTTTTTTGGTGGTTATCCCATTTAGGTTGAGGCAAGAGTATAGTCCGTTGATGATAATGTTCGGCCAAAAATTCACCTCCAACTCTTAATAATCAGAACTAGACAAGCCTTGAGCATTTATCAGTGGGGAGATGCAAATGTCGAACAAGGGAGGGAGGAGATAAGGAGAAGACACACTTTTTGCCTCCGTTTTAAATTTTATAAAAATTAATTATATTAAATAATTAGAATTTAAATATGCTTTAATCATGAGTCATTATTTTCGCGTTAGTGAGAGTTAATAATGTTAGAATAAAAGGATTTAAAAAAATACTTTCTAAACTTTAGGGACTAAATTAAAATCTAAAGTAAACTTATGTATAATTAAATTTATATAAGTTTATAAGTCAAAAAAATTAGTTTAAACAAAAAAAGATAAATATAATACTTTTAAGTAATTTAATTAGCTTTTAAATTTATCTAAAAAAATTAATTGTATCTTATATTTAAGATCTGGTATGATATAAAATATATTAAAAAATTGAATCCAGATAAATGATAAAATCCACAAAAAGATTTCCGCGAAGACCCCAAAAGAAAAATATCAAAAATACTAAAAAGATACTTGAGGATCTTGGTGGTAAAAAATTATTTTAGGATCTTCAAAAAATATTTTGAAATTCTAAAAGATACTTTAGGATACTAAAAACATACTTCATGATCTTGAAAAATTATTTTAGGATTTTTAAAAAAAATATTTAGGGTGATACTTTAGGATCTTTTGAATAGTCTCTTGAAAAATAAATCATGATTTGAAAAATTATTTTAGGATCTGTACTAAAGTATACTTCAACATATTTTTTCAAGATCATCAAATAACTTTTCAAGATTATGAAGTATTTTTTTAATACCAAATCAATATCTGGAGTATGTTTTTAGTACTCATAAATACCCTAAAAATATATTTTTCAAAAAAGAAAAGGCATCACTTCAATCGCTTTGTTTTGCGCCAAAACGCTGACACGCTTTTATAGAAAATGAGGCGGACAATCGGGTAAAGGAGGAAAAAGTTAGGTTATTTTTTTTGGGTTAAGGTGTAAAATACACATGATTTTAAAAGGTACATTCAACACCAAATATTTTTTTGGAGACAAAATAACTATGAACTTTCAAACTAGAGGTGTTAAATACACGTTGATTGTTAGTTGACTATTTATTTAAATTTTTAAAGGGTTATGGTGCAAAAATACACATAGGAGATTTATCCAAAGTATGCTCAACATAAACGCTTTTTTAGGGGGCAAAAAGTAAATGTGAACTTTCAAAATAGATGTAAAAATACACATTGATTATTAGTTGATTGTTTGACTTTGACTAAAACTGGTAACATTGAGAATGATGTATGATCAAGAAACAACTTCGGGACGAGAAATACTTACCTATCTAGGAGTACAATATCATCCAACTCTTTCAAATGAAAATATGATAACTCATATCGTTTTAATCATTATTGGCTGATGAGTTATCCGAAAAAAATTTAAATTTTATCTTGTTTTTTTAAGCAAATTATTGGTTGATCGTTTTGTTTTGTTTTTTAAAAATTAAGATTTTTTTAAAAAAAAGATTAAAAAAAAATTAGATGAGTTATCAACCAATTAAGATTAGAATTTTATGATTGTTATGTTTTTCACTTGATAGGAGTTCCATGATGTTATGCTTTTGGAGTATATAAAATTTATTTCTACAAATTGGAATAATAATTAATTTCTTGACTGGATAAGGAAAATAATTTCTATGTAACTCTTTATCTCCACTCATCACTTCTTTTGGAAGAGAGAGGAAAGAGGATAGGAAGGTTTAGGTGGAGATAAAGTGATGAGCCCGATGTGGTGAAGATAAAAGGTTAGGTGAAATTAATTTTCCTTGCCCAATCAACAAATTAATATTCCATATTTTTTAATCATCCAAGTCATGGTAGTTAAAATCTACGATTTATTACTACAATTTTACGTTTTTTACGATTTTTTTCATTAAAACAATTTTACTAATTTTCTAAATGCTTTTACATTTTTACGATTTTACGTTTTACGATTTTTTATCCCTCTTCGATTTTACGTAAAATCTCGATTTTAACTACCTTGATCAAGTCATCCTCCATGTCACCATTTTCTGTCAAAAAATTCAAACAAATGGTCGATATGTATTTTTGCACATATTTTGGATATTCATAGTTATTTTTATCCTAAAAAGAACATTTGTGTCAAATTATTGTTGGAAAAATGACATATATATGTATTTTTGCTAACCTCAATCTTTAAAAATTCAAACAAACAGTCAATTTGTATTTTTGCACTTATTTTAGAAGTTCATAGTTATTTTGCCCGTTAAAAAAAGATTTGGCATTGAGTATGCATTTTGGGGAAAATCTTAAGTATATTTTTGCACCTTAACATAACATTTTTCTTTTCATTTCCTTTTTTTTTTTTTTTTTTTTTTTTTTTTTTTTTAGGAGCACACTTTTAAGAAAATCTCATATGTATTTTACACCCTTAACATTTTCTTTTTCTTCTATGTTTTTGGGATTGGGATTCTCTCATTCTCTCAAATAAATTTCTATTCTTCCGTATATCTCTCTACCTTGTCGCTTTCCGGCCCAGCAGTTATGCATGCTTCCTTGTCTTACACCACATTTCCTAGTTTATCAGCTTTGTAGTGGTTGAGTTATTGAAATGATAAAACCTTAGTTATGTTCTCTTTATTGTAAGGAATGAAGAACCACTTGGTTCGTTGTCTCTGGCATGAACCAAGAACAATAATATATTATTCCATGCAATCCATTAGTCGCAAATCCCACTTCGCGTGCGTAAATTACTTGAAAGACATTCTGCCAATCTGAACGACCAATACACCTTAAATTAGTCAAGATACTGATAATAGAGGTGTTATTACTTCCCTCAGAGAGCGCTGGGGAAATGAGAAGAAAAGTGAAAGACGGTCACAATAACTTAATATATGAAAATGGACGTCCCATATCACTTGTCGAGCTCACAAAAAGAAGTCTCTCCTCTATATTGAACGAAAATGTCACATGGACAAAGAAGGCCTAATTGTTGGCAGAAGCCTCTATCCATGATTGTAAAATGGGCCATAATTAAGCACATGTATGCCTATTCTGGACAATCTGAATCTCCTCCGCTGTATCGACATCACATAATTAAGTCATCATTATAGAGATATATACCTGCCAGTCTCTATCGCATTGCCTGAGGCTCTCGTATTTTAATTTTTAGCATTGAGTCTAGCTCTGTGTGTTTTATATTTTGCCGTGATGCTATCGACCTTGGTTGGTTCTCCCCATGTTTCTGATATTTTGTTCACATATGAGGTTGTAATACTTCCTACCCATTAGTAAGGCCGGCCCTATTAATCCAATTTGTGTTTTTAATTAAGAAAATAGTTAGAATTAGTTAAAAATAATAAATATCTAGGAAGTATATTTGTTACGCATGCCCTTATTTATAAGTGGGTGAATGAAAAAGAGCAGTAATGAGAAAAATACTGAAAAGAGAATGTATGAAGAAAATTAATTAGCGGTGTAATATTAATAAAAATGTAATTAATATTTAAACAGGCCTTTACGTGAACCAATTCAGAAAAAACATGACCTTGTATAGATATATATGGCTGATTTTCCGTGAACAGAAAGATTTTGTGGAATTCATACGCGTCAAATTTCGTCATTCAATTAGATGCATTTAGAGTATATGCCAACAAAGTGGACCAGGTGAAGAGAGAGAGGCAACTTTCCACAATTCAGAGAGGTATATGTGTGTGTGTGTATATGTATATATATATATATGTGTGTGTTGATTTATCTTTTATCATATCACTTAATATAAGGTTTTGTCAAATCACCCCAAAACTATGTCATTTTAGGAGTTAGTGGATTTAATGAAAGGTGTTTTTGTATTTTTGTTTTTGTATTTATTATATGAATTTTCACGAAAAACATCGCCATTAATTCCCTAACTCTTAACCGACGTAGTTTTAAAAGCGACTTGGTTTAACCTTATTTCAAGTTGATATAACAAACAATAAATCTATATATATGTGTGTGTATTTTTGTTAAACAAAAGCAGAGACAGGCCACGTATAAGATTAGATATGCATAATACGTGGTCACAGTTTCGATGAAGAAAACGTGTTAGATTTGGAGGAAGCGGTTAGGCAAAACAAGAGAATACAGGATGATATGGAAATAAGGAAAAACAATCAAAGAAAATCAGCAGTCTTGCTCATGCATTTTCGCTCAAGTATATATATAATTGACAATATATATGAATATATAATAAAAACAAGACTTGTTGATACTAGCGTAGCTCAGCTCGTTATCACATCTTTTGTTTTCAAACTACTCCTTCAATCTTAAATATAAGATAAAGTTCACTTTTTTTTAGAGACTAAAGAAACTTAATAAATTACTTAATCATATTATATGTTGTATATAAATTATTAGATTATATTAGTTTATAAGTTAGCCAACATAGTTTAGGAAAAAAAAAATGATAAATATAATTAAATATTTTAAGATTAAGGGGCAATTTTACTAAAAATTTAAAAAAATGGAGCAATTTTTTCTTAGCCGTTATCACAATTAATTTTAACCATTAGTTAATTACGATCTTTGAAATGATAATTTATATGTCATCTACGTCATTTAATGGGGGAATTGCCAGCTGAATTTGAGGAACAAGGTATCGACACAGAAGTCACACCAGGATTAACCATACACAAGAAAAATGACCTCTGCCTTGCCGCTAAGAATCACAAAACATTCCTTTTTTTCTTTTTTTTACCAATAATTTGGTGCTCGTATGAAATCCATACTCACGGATATATAGTATTTGGAGTTGTATTGGTACTTATATACCACTCTAATTCTATTTATAAGTCTATTTTAACTAAATCTCACATATCAAGAAGAGGTAGTAAACTCAATGACAATGGGTAAATTTTCAACTTTGCCTTCATATTGGATATTTTTTGAACTGTTTCTTCTCTCTCTATCTTTATGGGTATAATTATTATTAATGAAATTGTTATAATCTTATTTTTCTTACATGAAATTAGACTTATAAATAGGACCTTTTTTTGTCAAAATGGACTTATAAATAGAACGGTGTAATAATATATAACTTTATATATAGAATGTGGCTTTCAATATCATGTTTGGTATATTAGTAGTTAAGTACTACCTTTAATCTTAAATATGGGATATAGTTTATAATATAATTTACACTATAAATTATCTCATACATTTAGAACCGGCGGAGTGATAGATTGGGCAGGCTAGCACTTAAATCAATCAAACATCTCTCTAAATCTTATATGTAAATTAAATTCAACCGTTTGAATACATGAATCTTCTAATTACATGTGGAGGGTTCAATTTTTTTTATTATAAACAATTTTTTCAAAATTTATAATTAACATTTTCAGATATTATGATGATAGTTTCGATGTTATTTTTAAAAAATAATAATAATAATATTTTCTCACGTGTATCTTGGAGAAATGAAGAGAAGAATCAATCATAATTTAAGGTTTACGAAAATTTAATGAAACTAGTGGTGAACATCACTTCATTTCGCTATCTCGCTGGGAATGTGTTTCCTTGCTTGTTCTTTGGACAAGCGAGGGAACGTTCGTCCTTTTTAAGCGAGATATGGCTGTCCAAATGTCTTATTCTTTTTTTTTTTAATAAATTTTTTCGGGCTCTATTCGCGAAATATTTTTAGTAGTTCAATACTCAAATAACTTTTCAAGATCCTAAAATAATTTTTCAAGATCATGAAGTATTTTTAAGTACCCTGAAGTATCTTTAGTCGATCAGTACCATGAATTTTTAAGATCCCAAGAAAATATTTCCAGGTATTGACCGATACTAAAAGACTTCAATCTTGGAAAAAAGACTTCATAATCTTGAAAAAAATTTAGGAATTTTTTAATTCTTGTTGATACTAAAAGATATCAAAATATCACTAGGTACTAAAAAACAAATTAAAAATTGAGATTTAGACCGCGTATCTTGCCCCAAAAGGACGAGCACTCCTACTTGTCCTAAACGTTATGGATGGTTACATAGATTACCGTCACTTTTTTTTTTTTTTAAATTGGGTTAAAGGTGTACAAATCCACAAAATGTTTTATTGAGACACTAATTTTTTTTTTTTTGGGACAAAAGTAATTATAAATTTTTAAAATAGGTGCAAAATACTCTTTGTTAAATTTTTTTTGGGAGAATCTCATATAAAGACGGTTGAAATAAAAAAAAAACCCTATATAAGGTTGGTAAACTCGATGAAATCTTAAATTGAGTCAATAAGCGAATTTAGAATATTTAAATATTGGTTATGTTTTAATAATACCCTAACCCACGCTTTCACCTCCGCCATCTCCATTCAAGAAACACGAGATATGGGCATATCATGTCTCCATTCAAGAATTGCAATTGTATAACTTTGCGAGAATCTTGGTCCCCCGATTTAAATCATCGAGCGATCTTTGATATATCCTTAAAGAATCACTTCCTGGTCTTCTTTTATTTAATGATTTTGAGAAAAGAAACATATTTACTTGGATTTTATGAAAGTGAAGCAATAACCGTAATCCAACGTAAGGAGATGATGCTACCAAAATTTAACTAAGCACCACAATCGCAAGTGTAAGGGTCATAAAATAGTAAGTGGCAAATTAAGGTTATCTCACATGAGACTCAATCAAACTAGTGATTAGGTGTCAAATTTTCTTTTATTTCGTTGAGAAAATCATGTTTTCAAAAATAGTAAAAAGAATTTAAATAGTAAAAAAGAATTTTAATAGGAACAAGAACTTTCACAAAGAGTAAATTTCAATAATAAGAGCGAGCAACCTAGAGTCACCCAGGTCTCTTATTAGCTTCATAAACCTTATTTTTATTAATTTAATTAGCGTAATATCAATTTTATTAATGTCGAGTATAAATAGCTGTAAGTGCTTGTAAGTGTTTGTCGGTCCACTTACAACCCTTTCTTAAATATAATTTGTTATGTTTAACATAATTACTCAAGAGGATAATAAAATCAAACACACCCTTCAACAATTATATGGGGCCATTAGGTATATGTTTATCCTAACACAAATTAAATCATAATCTATTATCATATTACTTAATCTCAGGAGCATAATTAAAATTCCCTTCGTCAAAGTAAATCTTAATGCTCAAATTCATATTCAATGATAGCCAATCACTAAATAGATAAATTTAAACAAGATTAAGTAACCAAAATTAATATCAAATTTAACTAAACAATGAAAACCAAATTTAATATCCACCTAGCTACTCTAGGTTGTAAAGAAAATCTAGCTATGACTATAACAAAATCCATAAAATTAAAATGAGGTTCAGATGCAGTAAAAGAAAATAAAGGATGGAAGATAGCAAATCAAAATTCTTGATGCTGTCTCATGGGTTCCGTTCGTGCGTCTCGGCTTGCTCCTGTGTGCGTTGATGTTCTTTGCCTCTTGAATTGTTATTCACGGCCGTTCTCTGATGCGTCCTGTTCTTGCGTCCCAATCCCTTCTTTTATCTAGGTCTCATCCTCTCGATTAATAATCACGACCTGGGTCCACGCTCTTTCCGTGCTTCTCTTCTTTTTTTTTTTTCATAAAGGATATATTATTTATATCAAAATAAATAAATAAAGGATATATTATATCCTTTTGATTTTGGCTCATGGTGCATATCCGTAGCAGCAATTACTTTTTCCTTTTCCTTGTGTGGATCCCACATCTTTATCCCTTCACAATAATATCATAAAATAGGAACACTTTCTCATATTTTCTTATCCTTCTTTTAAGTATATTATCATCTGCAAAATAAAATAGGATAGATATAGATAGGTTTTATATCAAAATGTTTCTTTTACCCTATAATCAACTAAAGGATAGAAAAATATATATCTTATAATTAAATAGGTAAAATATTAATAAATCCAGCCAATTACATCATAAAATATGTACCTATTTAATTATAAAATATATCCTTATCGAGAAAACTAAATAAGACAAATGATCCCCTAACGACTCCTATGTAAAAGTAGGATTAGTCAACTCGGTTAAGGATTGAAGATTTAATTTTAAAACTAACTTATCGTAGTTTTTTACGCCGATTTTCTAATAATGTCGAGGCCTCCAATAAATTTTCTATCGTTAGGATTGTGTAGTGCGTAAATAATACTTTATTTTGTCTCTGATTTTACTTCTTCTTTTAATAACTAAGGGATATCGAGGTAATTTAGTCAAAATTCTAAATTTCTAATTGTGTCACATAACATAATTAATAATTTGTTAAGTATAGTAACCCAAATTAAAATTTGAGTAATTTAATTGTTTTTATATGGAGATTCTCTCTAAGTTTTTTAAGGATTAAGATATAAAAATAGATATGAGATTTTCCTAAAATCAAGGCAATGTTGTTAATTTAAGCTTGTGTCTTGTTTGAATCAAAGTAGTCGAATTAATGGACGGAGCCCAACCTCTGGTTTATCGAGATTCTAGATATCACATCATCGCTTGTATTGCAATCACGTGGAATTCATATTCTTTAATGTGTCTAAAAATTTGGGCAAAAAAAAATGTGTCTAAAAAAGAGCGAACATGTGTTAAGTACGGTGAAATTAAGAACGTCCAAGTTAATATGAACTATTGTTGAGACTTTAGGTTGTGTTTGGTTTGAGGGGGAGGGGACGGAAATAAGCTTAGCTTCTTAATGTAAAAGTCAAAGATGATTATAATGTGAAATGTTTGAGCGGAAAACGATACAAATTTATGATCATATATGACTTTTCACCCAAAGCGGATGCTGCCTCCCCTCAGCCAAAATACACGGCCTTAATGTTTTGTATACTTAGTTTTAATTTTTATTTTATTTTTCTAAAGTAATTTGACAACTAAAAATGATCTCCATATGCTACTATACTTAATTACAATTATAAAAATTAAAATTTCTATAATAGAATACAACATAAATGCACCATTCATTATTATTATACTATCATGACTCATGAGTCCCCGTTATCGGAAGAGTTTCCTTAAAAGATGGACCTTAAAGATAAGTTCCCCAACTCCAACTGCTATAAGTAGGGTAAGATTCTTTCAATGATTTGTGTTCATCACAATTGAGACTTTCAATGAGAGTCCAGCCAACGAGGGCTACCTCCTAAGTCCTACATGTATGTGGGGTTCTAACCAAAGGGACTAAATTATAGATAAGCATATCCTATGCTCATCAAGCATATAGTGTTCAACATGGTTTTTGATCGATATTTGGTGCTTATAAACAATCTACACACACACATATGTACTATTTAAAGTTGCATTAATACTCATGTAGCCATGTTATTGAACATCATGTTTCGTGATGCCAATCAAGTAATAATTAAATTAGGCAGGCTAACACTTGAATCAACCAAACATCTTAACTATCCGTTAGCATTATAATTAATAGTCATAACAACTGTAATTAATTACTGGCGAGCAATATATCTATTAACAAAATATTTCAAAAAAATATTATAATTAAACCAAAATTGTCTGTGAGTGTTTGAGACAGATTTATGAAGTGGCGTATGCACTACTCATGTTATATTTGCTTAAACGTTGTCTGTATCAAGCGAAGATACATACCACTGAAACCATACAAATTAGAATTGCAAAACATAAATTATGTCATTCTCGCTAATTATCATTTTTTCCGTCTAAAATTATTACTTCCTCCGGTCCTAATTATAGAAACAGTACGAGAATTTGAAGGGATTAAGGAATGAAGTTAAATTAGTTAATTATATGTATTTTCCTAAAATACACCTTACCCAAAATTTAAAATGATGTTAATTAATTGTTTTTACTTTCCATGTTTCACGCATATATATATTAGAATATCATGTTCAAGTCTCGACACACTCGAAGAAGAATTATATGTAGTCACGGGTGCAGAAAATAATATTCCTTCTTGGGCTGGCAAAATCACTTCAACCCCAAATTTTCACATTTTCACAATATATATATATATATATATATATATATATATATATATTCATTTATACTATAAAATTTCTTAAAGGAATATTAAAATTATTTTATTTAAAAACAAAAATAAAGTAAAATATCTCATTTGATAGAATATAAGCTTGTTGTTAAATTAATTATTATGAAAGAAGTATTAGTAGGGGGTGATATGGGAAAAAATGACAAAATTTTCTCAAAAATTATTTTATATAAAAAAGTATAATTTAGATGTATATATGACATTAATGAGTTGCAAATATTATTTACTTTATAAAGTAGGTGTATTATTAAATTATTATTGAGAAAGTATAAATAGGGGTATTATAGGAAAAAATTGACAAAGTTAAAACTTTGCTTTTATAATTGGAATGCAAACTAACTCCCGAAATTTGCTCACTGTATAATTGTGAATGGGAGGGAGTATATAACGCTTTTTAGGTGGATAATTTAGTTGATTCATTTGGAAAATGAAGTCCACTAACCTGAGAAGCGTGAAGTATTAGGTTTAAATGTGTGTTTTCCTTAAACCGGGAAGATTTAAAATTTGAATATAATCCGTATATCTTTCTATATCTCAGCCTACTATTTCTTTATTTTCATAACTCAACCCAAAATTTTTTATCCTTGAGTTATACAAATGATTATATATTTGAATTTGAATGTTCATTTAAATAAAGAAAATATCTAACATGTTTCTCCTAGCATGGAATGAAGAGAAGAAGCAATAATATAAGGAAGGGTTAGCCAAAATCTATTGATATATACAAGTGGTAAATATCTCTTTATAGCATGTTTGGTTGAGTAATTTGGAGGCTTATAAGTGTTATGCACGTAAAATGAAACAACATTCATCTTAAATACTTATATTATTATATAAATCACAATTAAAAGCTTACTTTAAACACTTCAATCGCTATTTCACTAACTCATGGTCTATTGAATCCTTAATTACAAGTAGAAATATAAACAAGTAAGTCAAGATCTTCAATCACTCTAATTGATGGAGACCACTTACAAGTAAGTCAAAGATCCTGAATCCGAAGAACACTTAATCCACAAATTAAAATGATTCGGGACAAAGCCTAGGAAAATAAGAAGGAAATGACAAAATAAAGGCGCCCGGCCGCTATTTTTTATTTATTCACGCGTCTTGGAGTAAAAAAATCCTTTCCATTTCAAGCTATGAAAAATCTGATAGCTACAGAGATTTTATACGCGCGCCGACTCGTGCCGTAAATGGCAACCATTCCTCTATTTTCTTTCCTGTATTTCTTGTCTATAAAACTTAGAATCGAGTGCTTAGCTCCACGCACAAAGAAACATGTTGGCACTGATCATTCTCTTCTCATCTATCTTCCTCATTTGTTATCTACAGAACAACAAGACCAAGACCACATCTTCCACCAGGTCCTTCTAGTCTTCCCTCTCATAGGCAATCTTCACCAGCTTCCTAACTCTGCACCATCTCTATCTATGGCATCTCTCCAAGCAATATGGTCCTCTCTGCTTATCTTCCTTCGCTTCGGCCTCAAGCCCACCATAGTTGTTTCCCCTCCTTCAAAATTGCCAGACAAGTTATGAAAACTCACGACCTCGTATTTGCTAGCAGACCATCCTTGCTTGGTCAACAGAAATTGTCCTACAACGGCTTAGATGTGGCTTTTGCTCCTTACAGTGACTATTGGAGAGAAGTGAAAAAATTGTGTGTGATTCACCTGTTTAGCTCTCGCCGCATCCACTCAGTTTTGCGTCCCATTCGGGAAGACGAGGTTTGAGAACGATTCGAAGGTTGTCTCAATCTGCTGCTTCTCACAAAGTAATCAACCCCAGCGAGACTATGATGTCTTTCTCAGAACTTTGATTTGTAAGATTGCTTTCGGAAAGGTTATGAGTTGGAAGACAATAAAAAGGGAAGCGAGAGAAGCAGATTTCATGGACTGCTCAACGAAACTCAGGCCCTTTGGACAGGAGTTCTGCTTTGCAGATTATATACCATGGTTTGGGATGGATTGGATAGGAATCAGAGGGACTTCATAGTCGACTGGATAAAACATTCAAGCAACTCGACATGTTCTACCAGCAAGTCATCGACGACCACATGAATCCAAAAAATCCTCAAACTGATAAAAAAGACGTCATTGATATCTTTTCTTCAAATAATGAATGATCACTCAACTTCGGTTGATCTCACTATGGACCACATCAAAGCTTTGCTCATGGTAATGTTATCTCTTTATGCGTCTTTTCCCCTGCAATATTTAATTGTATGCTTTGAGGGTCACTAATTTATTTATTAGTCTTATTATATTGTGGATGCAGAATATTTTTGTGCTGCAGGAACAGACACGAGTGCGGCGACATTAGTATGGGCGATGACCTCACTTATGAAGAATCCGAGAGTCATGAAAAAAGTACAAGGCGAAATCAGAGTGTTATACGGCGAGAAAGAATTTATAAGTGAAGAGGATATTGAGAGGCTTCCTTATCTAAGAGCAGTGGTGAAGGAGACTCTGAGATTGTTCCCCCACCTGCGCCCTTGCTCGTGCCGAGAGAATCCATGGAAAAGTGCAACATAGAAGGGTATGAGATTCAAGCTAAGACTCTAGTTTTTGTGAATGCATGGGCTATTGCCAGAGACCCTGGAGACATGGGAAGACCCAGAACAGTTTTATCCAGAAAGGTTCTCTGACTGTTCAATAGACTTCAAAGACCATGATTTTGAGCTGATTCCTTTCGGAGCTGGACGCAGGATTTGTCCTGGAATACAAATGGGAGTAATCACTGTGGAGCTAATGCTTGCCAATCTTGTTCACTGTTTTGATTGGGAATTGCCTGATGGGATTGAGGAGCAAGACATTGACACAGAAGTCATACCAGGGATAACAGTGCACAAGAAGAACAGATCTTTGCCTGCTTCAAGCGTTAGAACCACATAGCACTCCCATTACAAGAAGAATTGATTCAAGAGCTAAACGGCTCTCTGAAATTGAAGTGTGAAAGGGGAAATTCGCGTTTGTCGTATTTTGATCATAGGGAGTTGGTTTTCTGTAATATGTTGGTTCAGAAGTCAAATAAAGGGAACAGTAAGAAAATACGGAGTATCAGTGAAGCACCGGATAAGCTTGTAAGATAGAGATGTTCAATTTAGTCAAGGCAATATCGTTAGTTAAAGCTTGTGTCCTGTTTGAATCAATTAATATGTTGTGTATCAATTATTAGATTATATATATTTGCTTCAACATGGTCTGTATTATCCAGCAAAGATATGCACATTTACTACCGGAACCATGTACATCCCTTGAGTCGTCCTCTTCAAAATAAATACTCCCTCCACTCCCATATTAAGCTAGATAAATAATTTATAAGGATTAAAAAATTAATTAAATTAGTTCTTTGTCAAAAAAATATATATGTTTTTTTTTTCTAAAATACTCTATTTAAATATTTGCATTTTGAAACTATCCTTTTTAAAAACTCAGAAGTTATCAAAAAGTAGTTTAGGGGAAAACAATAAATATAAAAAATAAAGGGATTTAAATCTTTATATTTAAATTAAATTTTAACCGTTTGAATACATTAATTTTTTTGCCAATATACATGATTTTTTTGTTTTAATTACATGGAGGGTCTAATTCTTTTTTTATTGGTGTTATGATTAACATTTTTAAGATAGACTATAGTATAGTTTTAACTTTAAATTATTTCCCCCCCAAATTTTAAAACTAAACTAGAGACAAAAAGACCGTCTTCTCCCCCGTGAATATAGTCCGTTGATGATAATGGTCAGCCAAAAAATTCACCTCCAACTCTTATAATAATCCAGAACCAGACAAGCCCTGGATTTTTATACAAATCCATTTTCCACATGGCAATTGACAATTGGAAGGCATGCCTTATCTTGGGATTTCTTGTTTTGCCTTCTGAACACATTTCCAAACAAGAGTTTTCCTTCCTCTGTCCAGTAAGATAAGCACCAACACTCGATTCAAATAATGTGGGCCTGGAGACGCAATTGTCGAACAAGGGAGGGAGGAGATAAGGAGAAGACGCACCTTTTTGCCTCTATTTTAATTTTTATAAGAGTTAATTATATTAAATACTTAAAAGAATTTAAACGTGCTTTAATTGATGAGGCATCATTAACGGTGTTAGAATAAAAAGACTAAAAACATACTAAACTTAAAAGACTAAATTGAAACCTAAAATAAACATAAGAAACTAAAAATATACTATATGATGATAATTTTGAAGTTTATTTTAAAATAAAATAAAATAAAAATATTTCCTCACACCTCTATCTAGGAGAAATGAAGAGGCAGAATCAACCATAACTTAAGGGTTAGGAAAGTTTAATGCGAATGGTGAAGATCACTTTAACCGTCGGGATAGGATAGCGGTAAAAGTGGTTTTTTTTTTTTTTTCCGGTTTGACTTTCTTGATGGACTTTGTGTTTTGGGATAACGATGGTAGAAGTGGTTTTAGCGATGGGCATTTGTTCTATATAGTTTTGAAAAATAGACGAGGATGGAAAATGACTAAAAAATGAATGAATCAATATATATATATATATGTGTGTGTGTGTGTGTTGTATAAAATGTAATAATTTGGGATAAAAATTAAATATAAATATAAACTTACTAAATAAAATGATAAAATTACCATTAAGAAAATTGCTTTCCGAATGAAACATTATTCAATGGTGAACAAACTTTAACACTGTCAAATGAAAAATTGCCCACAAATAATTTTTTTTTTTTTAAAAAGGTAGGGGAAAAGGTGAAGAAAAACTATATAAAGGAGGACCAAAATGTGGGTTTAGATATGTGAAAGTGTGTGAGTTGGGGAGCATGATGCACGATGCAAAAAAAAAAATAAGGAAGCTGTTGTGATGGGGGTTAAAAGCACCCAATGGCTAATTAAAAAAAAAAAAAAGCGTAAATCACATTTTGAAGCCCATCAATAAATGAGCTATGCCAAACACCTCATTTTGGACTTTCATTACCACTAAGTCAGGATGACTTATTTAAAGATTCACAGCTTTCTCGCCATAATCGAGCGTAGATTACCATTCCCTTCGCTATTTTTTACATGGCTTTTTCTTCATTTCACTTACTATCACTTCACCCTCCTTTTTTATAAAACTATGCTATTTTGACGAAAATAATGAATAGCTGATGACTTTTTAAAAATAATATATTTTATGATATTGAAAGATCAAAAAATATACTTGGATATTTACCCGCTTAAAAAATATCTTTTATGATCACTTAAAATTATTTTATGATCTTTAAAAGGATTTCGTAGTACTAATCAAAATTAAAACAAATACTTTAGAATACTAAAAAATATTTCATGATCTTAAAATTATTTTAGGATCTTAAAAAATATTTTATGGTACTAAATGATATTAAAAGGATACTTCGATATTATAGTCTTGAAAAAATACTTCATAATTTTGAAAAATATTACAGATACTCTAATAGTGTTAAAAGGATACTTTAGGATATGGAATGGTACTAAAAAAAATACTTCATGATCTTTAAAGGTGCAAAAATATATATGAGATTTTTTCCAAAAAGTATGCCCAATACAAATGATTTTTTACTTTCAAAATAGATGTAAAAATACATATTGATCATTACTTGATTGCTTGAGTTTTTGATTAAAAATGGTGACATTGGAGGATGGTGTAGATGATTAAAAAAACAACTTGGACAAAAATACTTACATAATCTAGGAGCACAACTTTTATCTGAATCCTTTCCAATGTAAAGTAAACATAATCACTCATATCATTTTCAATACTAGTTGGTCGATGAGTTATCTAAAAAATTTAAATTTATCTTGTTTTTAAGAAAAGTATTGGTTGATCATTTTGTTTTTTTTTTTTTAATTTGAGATTTTTCTCTTAAAAACAAAACAAAATTTAATTTTTTTTTAAATAAGTCAATGTATCAACTAAGATTAAAATGATTTAAATTATTATGTTTTCACTTGACTCGAGTTTAAGAAGACGTGAAAATACTCTTGGAGTATATAAACATTTCTCCAACTTAAAATAATAATTTGCTAACGGGATGAGGGAAAATAATTTCTATATAACTCTTTATCTCCACCTCATCACTTCTTTGGAAGGGAGAGGGAGAAGTGAGGAAGGGTTAGATAGAAATAAAGTGATGAGCCTGATGAGATGGAGATAAAGGGTTGTGTGGAGATTAATTTTCCTTGTCCAGCTAGCAAATTAATATTTCATGTTGTTTCTTAATCATTCACATAATCCTTTATGTCATTATTTTGAGTCAAAAAAAAGTGAAACAAAGGGTAATATGTATTTTTGCATATATTTTGGATGTTCATAGTTATTTTTATTCCTAAAAGCATTTGTGTGAAGTACGCTTTGGAAAAAATCTCATATGAAAAATTCAAACAAGCGACCAATTTTTATTTTTATACCTATTTTGAAAGTTTATAGTTATTTTTCCTCTCAAAAAAATATTTAGTATTGAAATACTTTTTGAAAATCTCGGGTATATTATTGCAACGCCCAACCTTAACCTTTTTCTTTTCATTTCTTTTTTTTTTTCCTTTGTTTTTGGGAGTAAAACGATTTTGAGAAAAGCTGTGACATTTATTTTTACACCTTTAACATTCGTTATCTCCATTTCTTTTTCTTCATGTTTTTGGGATTAGGATTCTCATTTCTTTCATTTATCTGTCCCGTCTTTTACCCCAAAACAACGTAGTTTTGAGGTAAAACAGGCCAGGAAGCCTTTTTTTTTTTTTGGGGGGGGTAAGTTTATCATTTTGAAATATTTTTTTAACACATCAAATTAATTTTTTAGCACACCCAACATCCAAAAATATATTTTTTTATATGGCACTTGGTATCTAGCACCAATCATGTAGAAGTATTTCCTTAGTAACTTTTAATATCATGAGTATAAAAATGCACTACATATTACTTTGGGGAAAACGAAGGAATAGTAAACAATGGAGTCTAATGAAAGTGGTCCCTTGTGAATAACTGCCCTTAGGCCTTAGTCTTAAGACTAGGGGCAGTCACTCTCTGGGCAGTGTCATGAATGAACGGCCGTCGCCATCGCAATTAAGAAGATGTGTTGTTTTGTGACACTGGGCAGTCTCTGCTTCTCTGGCAAGGAAAACTGAAAGCTACCTAATTTAAGTAATTTGCATTTTAGTCCCTCTCTGCTTTTCCATTCCCTTTTACTTTTCCTTTTTGTGGTTGGGTTCCGAACAAAGTGAAATGAAATGGGAAACATAAAATAAATAAAAAATTGGAGAAAAAATGTAATACTAAAATAGAAGTGAACAAAAAACCATAATCATCGCTGAGTAAGAGTCCAATTTGTAACTATGAGCTAAATATATGTTTCATATACACAAAAAAGAGTTTTACTGAGTCCTTAGATATTTCTGGTTTAAATGAAAATAAAATTTAAGAAATTATTCAAACAAAAGGGTGATAATTTTAGTTGCCTTCCTTATAAATAAAAAATAGTAAATAGGTCAATGAAAAAAAAAAAACTAAAGTATACTTATAGTTTTTTAAATTTACATGAGATATAATTTTGGTTCCTTAATTTTATAAGGTATACTTTTGGTTCTATAAATCTAACATTGTTAATGTTGTTAACGAAAAACGTTAACACTATAAACTCAAGATAAATATGTAATTTTAAATGATAAGCGTAATTAAACGCTCTTAATCTTAAATTTAAATATGTGTGAATTAAAAAAGGGAAAAGTATTTCTCTAGTCACTGGAGATAGAGTTATCTCTAAAACTACGCTTAAAACTACGCATTTTGAATTAATGAAAGATTTATTAATAATTTTAGGTGAATTAATGAAAAGTGTTTAGGTAAAACTTATATGATTAAAAAATAAATAAAATTACAGAAACACCCTTCATTAATCCAAAAAACGACGTAGTTTTGGAGTCACCTTTGAAATAACTTTATCTCCAGGTTATTTGGAGAAATCATTTACCTATTAAAAAAATATCTACAAACTTGATGAAATAGTCAATATCAAAACTTCACTTGTAACAACAACAAAAATTAGTTTAATAATCTAAATATCAAAACTTTGATTTCATTTACAATGTTTTGTCGGTTTAATTTATTTTAGTTTAATAATCTAAAAATATTATATTATAAATTAAAAGTTAAATATATTTTGTCAACTGCACAGTTATCATTTAAATTTGTTATGTCAATATTTTTTATTAACAATATTAACAGTGTTAGAATATATGACTGAAAGTATATTTATGAAGTTAAAGATAAAATCTAAAGGGCTAAAAGTAAATTTTATAAGAAAGGAGATAGTAAAAAGGGGGAAGGGGGAGCAGAACAAAAGGCTGCAAATAGTAACAGGTCCGGAAAAGTAAAAGGGAGAAAAGACATTTAAAAAAAAAAAGCCTCGGATCAATTCTCAAATATGCACGCTTAAAATGTTCTAATAACTATGAAGCTTTACCTATCGGGGGAGGGGGGAGGAATAACTATGAAGCTTCGAGAGACTAGCTTGGCATGAACTTTATAATGAAATTACTCAAATTCCTGCGTTTCAAAAATGGAATTTCAACAGTTTAATATGAAAACAACTTTGATAAATAAAAACAAGGGAAAACTCAGCAAAACACAAACAAAATTGAGAAAAGATAAAATGTGACTGTCAATTTATCAAATCAAACAGGTCAGAATTTGAGAATTTGAGGAGGGATTTAAGATTTTCAATTGTGACTAAATTGCTTTGAGTACTGATAGGCAAAACTTTATAACCTATAACTTCGCAAGTATATGGGTTGCATCAAGTAATAAAATGATAAGAAAAGTATCGTTTCCACGAGGACTTAGTATCATAAACTTCAGTTAAACATTAATTTCACAATTTCGTTTAAGTTGAGCAAACCAAATTAAATTTAGTTAAGAGAACAAATTAAAATTAAAACAAACAAACTACCATACTAATGAACGAAGCAACCTGAGAGTCACTGATCCTTATTTGTTTCCTAGATTTTATCCCCACTAAATTAATTTTGACTTAACTTACTCAACTAATCTAGAGTATCAATAGCTATAAATGCATTAGGTCCATTTATATATATATCTTAATTAATTATGTAATGTCTCACACAATTAAATCGGATCGTTTTAGATCGGGCTCACTCTAATGTGATTATGCGGAGCTTCTAGGTATATGTCTATCCTAGACGCAAATTAGATTAAAACCTAATTCCACATTATTTAATCCCAAGGTCAATTTAAGATTCCATTTTCCAAGTTCAACCCTAAATCCCCAAAACATGCTCAATGGTGGCCACTCAATAAGCAATAGCAATAAACACAGGATTAAATAAACTGAAATAAAATTAAGCAAACCTAACTAGTGAGAATAATCTCTAAAACCCAAACAAGTTCATGAGTTCTCTAGGTTAAAAAGAAAATTTAGCCACATATTGCTATAATAAAATCCATAACAAAAGGATGAAACTTCAGATTGAAAGAATAAAGGAAAGAAATCAAAGAAAGTTTCTTACGTCGCCTCCACGCCCTTTCCGTCCTTCCGTGGAGATGATGAAGAGAACTCAAACGCTTCATTGCTACTCTCCTCTGCTACTTCGTTCCTTCCTCTGCTCCTCCGTGATCTTCTTTTTGGTTTGTGCGTGTCTTTGCCTCCCTATTTATAATTTAGGTCTCCTCCTCTTAATTAATCACCAAACTTAGGATCCAACTTTAATCACCAAGCTTAGGATCCAAGTTTTCTCTTTAGCATGTGGGGTCCATGTCTTTATTCCTTTTATTTAATTTATGGTACGCAAACTCCATATGCTTTTTGTCTCTTCTCTTTCATATAATATCTCCCGCACAATAAAAATAGGATATGAGTAGATTTTATGTCGATTTATTCTTTGATCCTAAGTTTGATTCAATGATGGAAAAGTTTATAAAAGATAATTAAATAGGCTTATAATATTAATAAATCTAGCTAATTCTCATAAAATATACACCCATTTAATAGTAAAATATGTACTTATCAAGTACAATTAAAATAACCAGAGAAGAAGAGATATCTATACGCAATCAAGTAAAATATGGCGGGTTTGCACAGATTACAAAGATTTGAACAAGGTATGTCCTAAAGACGCTTTTCTCATGCCTAACATTGACCAGTTGGTCGATAATTCTTCTGGTTTTCAACTCTTATCTTTTATGGATGCATACTCGGGATACAATCAAATTGCTATGCATCCGAGGATCAAGAGAAGACGGATTTCATCACTGATATAGCCAACTATTGTTACAATGTTATGCCGTTTGGCCTCAAAAACGCCGAAGCAACATACCAAACGATGATGACCAAAGTGTTCAAAGACCAACTTGGGAAGAACGTGGAGTTATACATAGACGACATGATAGTCAAATCTATGGAACCTCGGAACCATGTTCGTGATTTGCAGCAGACGTTTGATAAACTGCAAGCTTACCATATTCGACTGAACTCGACCAAGTGTGCCTTTGGAGTTTCGTCAGGCAAGTTCTTGGGTTTTTTGTTGATGAATCGAGGTATCGAAGCAAACCCGGATAGATGCCAGGCCGTATTAGACATGAAGGCGCCAGCGAACAAGAAAGAAGTGCAGCAGTTGACCGGAAGGTTGGCGGCTCTGACAAGGTTCTTACCAAAGTCGGCGGAGAAATCACTACCTTCTTTAAATTGCTGAAGAAAGAAGTTCAGAGTGGATGGAACACAGAATGCGAAGCCGCATTCTTGAAAATAAAGCAGTGTTTGGCAACCCCACCGGTTTTGTCCAGGCCTGAGCTGGGCGAAAGTCTGATCCTATACTTGTCTGTAGGGGAAGATGTGGTAAGTGCGGTGTTAGTTCGGGAGACAAAGGATGGCCAAAAACCGATATATTTTGTAAGCAGGCTTTGCAGGGCTCAAAACTAAGGTACCAAAAGTTAGAAAAGATGGCTTTTGCATTACTAACCACAGTCAGACAACTTCGCCCTTATTTCCATGGCCACTCGATCATCGTTAGGACCGATCAGCCCATTCGGCAGGTATTGCATAAACCTGACCTCGTGGGCAGGATGATAAGTTAGGCTATAGAATTGTGAGAATTCGACATTTTTTACGAAGCTTCCGACAAGCCATCAAGTCTCAAGCTTTGGCGGATTTTTTGATGGAATTAACTCCCTCAGGTGAAGGAGAGACGACGGAAGCGAAGCCTTGGAAGGTATTTGTGGAAAGTTCATCCAATATTGAAGGAAGCAGAGCCGGGTTCATCATTGACTTACGCATGCGAAGCAATGATCTCGATTGAAATCGGCGAGCCCTCGTGGAGGAGAATTAAGGCTCTACATGAGGAGTGCGAGAATAACGAGGCAATTGCAGTGGAGTTGGACCTTATCGACGAAGTCAGAATTACGGCACATCGCCGAGATATGGCTACCAAACAACTCATTGCAGCCCGGTACAACAGGAAGGTAAGACCTCTGTCGTTTGAAAAAGGCGACCTGGTCTTCCGAAGAGCCGACATAGGCAACAAAAATGCTAGGGACGGAAAGCTCGCTGCAAATTGAGAAGGCCCATATCGCATCAAAGAAAAGCTTGGCAAGGGAGCTTACTGTTGGGATCTGTACACGCAGCGAAATTATAAAATTTTTACGAATCCCATCGGAGGATCTATGAATGATGTTTAAATCAAGGTTCATTAGAAAAACCGTACCTATGCGAAGGGTGGAGAGTTTCGTTCAATCCGATCTAGTGCGCATCTCTTGCTTTGTGCGTCTCGACCTTCGTATGCCTTGAACGTGGTGTCATCTCGTTCGATCAAACAGAAGCAGACTTTTCGAGTGCCTCCTCCCTCTACCGGTATCCACACGAATAGCACTGGAACACGGGCAGTAGCGTGCTAGCGCCTTCAAACCTTGTGTCTCTCTTTTTCTCTCTAGAGTTTCTTGGGCTTCTCTAATTCATCCGTCCCTTCAATACGACTAGATCAATAACTATTTATAGAGTTTCTAAAACCCTAATGAGCCGTATTAAAATATTCAAAATTAATCTAATTAATCTTGAATTCGAATCTGAATTAAATCAATGCATTAATTAAAATCTGTCCAATAGATCTAATCAAATATATTTATTTAATTCGAATTAAAGAAAAGCTTGGCAAGGGAGCTTACTGTTGGGATCCGTACACGCAAATGGAATTTTAAAATTTTTACGAATCCCATCGGAGGATCTATCAACGCGTTTAAATCAAGGTTTATTAGAAAAACCGTACCTATGCGACGGGTGGAGAGTTTTGTTCGATCCGGTTCGTGCGCATCTTCTCCTTCGTGCATCTCAACCGTCGTACGTCTTGAACGTGGTGCCATCTTGTTCGATCAAACGGAGCAGAATTTTCAAATCTCCTCCCTCTATCGGTATCTAAATGAACAAGACTTTGGAACACGGGCGGTAGCGTGCTAGCGCCTTCAAACCTTACGTCTCTCTTTTTCTCTCTAGGGTTTCTTTACGGCTTCTCTAATTCATCTCGTGTGTCCAATACGACTAAATCAATATCTATTTATAAAGTTTCTAAAACCCTAATGAGTAGTATTAAAATATTCAAAATTAATCTAATTAATCTTGAATTCGAATCAAATTAAATCAATGCATTAATTAAAATATGTCCAACAGATCTAATTAAACATATTTATTTAATTCGATTATGAGCCTACAGATTTAATTGATCTTCATGAATTAAATCTAAGATATGATATTTTTATATTTAATTAAGTCTAAGATACCATATCTCAATTTAATTAAATCGAGATACTATATCTTTATTCGAAAATTAAATCAAATACAATATCTCAATTTATTATAGTTATTTAATTTATCAATAAATTAAGTACTATACATAATAATATTATTATCTATAAATAATATCATTATTATTTTCGAATTTAATTATAATATAATATAATATAATATGATATATATATATATATATCAACCCTAGATTAACAATATTCATTAAATCTTAGACATTTCTAAGATTCAATGAATCTGAACATTATTGCTCGTGTTGAGCTATTCTTGTTTGGGACCCTGCAGGCCCACATGAGATTGCGATAAAACCAATATTCGTACCCACACAAGTCGCAAGTGGGCTCTAGCAAGACATTACGACTACCCAATTCATATGGGGATCGATGATACGATGCTACCTATGATACAACCATGTCACATCCTTTTTGTCACGCGATAATTTGTGTTGGTTTTGATTAGTTTTGATGATGTCTTATATAGTGCAATTATTAAAAGCAAAAAGGTTGAGTAATATAGTTATCTCCTACATTGACTAACTACTATGTTTAATGTAGATTAGTCCAAGTTAAATTAAGGAGAATGATCAAGAAGGAGATAAGAGATGAAAGAAAGAAGTATCTCAGAGGTTGTCAAGAAAGCAAGATCTTGTCAATGGATTTTGGAGGATAACCAAGAAGAAGAGAAGAGACTAGAGAAAGATATTAGTCCAAGTTAAATTAAGGAGAATGATCAAGAAGGAGATAAGAGATGAAAGAAAGAAGTATCTGCAGAGGTTGTCAAGAAAGCAAGATGATATCAATGGATTTTGGAGGATAACCAAGAAGAAGAGAAGAGACTAGAGAAAGATGTTATCAAAAGAACTTGCACAATATAATAGGAATATCAACATTAAAGTTCTTGTGATACTGGGAAGTCTATATGATAAGCGAGAAGTTGGAATGAAGTTTCATCACTTTATGGATATTGAAGAAGGAAGAAGGCTGAGAGAATGATGAGCTCAAGTTAAATGATGAAGAATGATCAAGTTGGGAGATGGAAGAAGGAAGAACTTGCTGAATGGAATGAAGATATCATTATTCAAGTTCTTATATTGATGCTAGGAGGCTCCAAGATCATATGGAAGTTGGAATGAGTCAATTCGAGTTAAATCAAGCAAATATGAGGTTTAGGATGAGAAAACTCGAGGTTTGAGTACAAACCTCGAGGTTTGAGTGTCTTCGCGTCTCGGTGTCTCGGACTAGCAAACCTCGAGGTTTCAGCCAAAACCACCTCGAGGTTTCAGCCAAAACCTCGAGGTTTCAGCCAAAACCTCGAGGTTTCAGCCAACATCAGCTTTTCAGCTTCACTGTTTCACGTTCAGCACGGGCAACGTCTGGTAATTCGATGATATCTCTCAAACAAGAGATCGGATTGAGGTGAAACTAGTGGCATATGAAACTAGACTCCCAATGCGTCATTTTGATATAAAGTTCAAGCCCAAAAGAGTTCATATAAAGGAGATATGAGTTTTACAATTTTCCACAAAAATCAACGCCACAGTCCAGACCTACCTTCAGTATTTTGGATGTATCTCACAAAAGAAAAATCCGATTGAGCTAAAATCGGTGGCATATGAAAGTAGACTCACAGAGCTTTCCATCAAGAGTTGAATGGACCAAAAAGAGTTCAGACCAAGGAGATATGTCCCTCAAAATTTGACAGTCAGCTCAGGACGTTGCAAAAACGCTGGTCAAGAACAGCTTTTATTCATCGGATCATAACGGGCACAACACAACGAGTTTGAAGCTGATTCTTCTTGCAATGGATTCTCACCTCGAGCTTGGACATATAAACTTGAGTTTAAGGTTGACCAAGAATTTTCCAAGTTTTCAAAACCTCCAGGTTTTGGTGAAAACCTCCAGGTTTCTGTTTTGGCTCAAAACTGAGAATTTTCATATTTAAGTGAAAACCTCCAGGTTTTGGAGAAACCTCCGGGTTTACGGCATCCGAGAGCAAATGTTTTTCACGATTTTCAAAACCTCCAAGTTTGTGAAAAAACCTCCAGGGTTTCTGTTTGGCGCAAAAACTCGAAATTTCCACTTTTGACAAACCTCCAGGTTTTGAGAGAAACCTCCAGGTTTGGGCAAACGAGAGAAAACGAATTTTCTCTAGTTTTGAAAACCTCCAGGTTTCCGGAAAAACCTCCAGGTTTCTTCTTAGCGACTTAATTTCAAATCGGCGAATTTGCAATACCTTCTTGTTTGATCTTAATACTTCCTATGATTAATCTCTAATGTTCATAGACATGTTTAACCACTTTTTTAGTGAGTTTCGGATGATTAAAATGAAGGATTAGAAGCAAACCTTCAAAATATCGATTTGGTTCGAACATCAAAAGTCATGCAAAAGTTCTAACGCTAGTTTCTAACGGCTATATTTCTTTATCCAACAAATCATTGAATCTTCTCAACGGTCATATATTGATCTCTACCTATATATAGAAGACGATTCAAGCAAAAAACGCAGACACAAGCTTACATCTTCAATATCTTGATACTCGATTTTTACATCATTTACACTCTGTTTTTCATGTCTAGACAGACTTAGAGAGTGAGATGATTTGTATTATTCTTCGGTGTTCATTTATTCACTTCGAGAGAGAAGATTTATTGTAATCATTCTATCTATTCGAGAGTTACTCAAGATTGGGTGATCTTGAGTGGGAAACACATTGTGTTGATTACAACTTGTAAAGGGGAGTGAATTCTAGTAAGAGGATTACTTGAGTACAGTGTGTAATCAAGCGGTGTGTTGATTACACTTTGTAAGGGGAGTGAATCCTAGTGAGAGGATTACCTCTTGTACGAACGTGTAATCGAGTTGAAAGAAGATAGTGGGTTGAAAATCCCAAGTGAGGCTTGGGGACCGGATGTAGGTCAAGGATTGGGCCGAACCAAGATAAATCGATTTGCACATTCTCTTCCCTTATCTCTTACATTTCCGGCATATATGTTTGAATGATGATTATTGCTTTATAAACTGATTTCGATGAAAGTTACAAAAAGATTTTCAAAGTTCCTAAATTTTTATACTTCACCCAATTCACCCCCCCTCTTGGGTTCAGCCGGTTCTTACAATTTGGTCAATGATGAGGCATCGATAATGTCAACTTCCTGTTCTTGATCATTACTTTCTCGATTCTCGAATAATCTAATAATGGAAACTCCTTTCCTTCGTAGTTTGGCCATACATTTCTTAGACTCACTCATCGAGGGCCCAATATTATCTCTCTACAAATGTGAGGGATAAATTTCATCTTGACCATTCACATTCATCTACATGAAAATCACTGATCCCGATCATAGCCTTTATCATCACCCGGTCAAAGGTGACTTTTGACTAAGTCAAAGATCAATGACTCATCATGTAGGAAGCCCCATGATGATCTTAGGTCAAAGGGCGTTGTGACGCGGTTATACATGAGATAAGCTTATGACTAAATTCATGCAGCTTTCTCATAGTGGGTCGGTCTAACACCTTGTACTCTTACAAATGCCTATGACTTTGATTCGTATCTCCATACCTCGTCAAAGTCATACTAGTCTTATTTCATCTTCCTCCCACGTAGATGACTGACCAGGGACATTTAGGATAATATATAAGATATATCCAAGGATACAGTTATCACTATAAACTTGCAAATGAAATGATACTAAAAGAGAATACTTTAAAGGGTCAAGATGCAGATTTGCCAACCAACTATTACCCGAGGAGCGTCTGGCACAAATAACAATTGAGGGGACCAAAATTGCCAATCAACAATTAAAAAGTGAAAAAAAAAACACAATTTGGAGTAGATTAGCCAACGAACTATTACCTCGTCACTGTCTTGGTGTCTTTGTCTTCCATTAACTGTCACAGTGTCGGTGACGTCGACATCTCCAAAGCTTCTATTGTTGCTGGGTGTTCCACTCACCCTCTTGAACTCATCCAAGTAGTCCACGGGTTCGACCGCACGCACCTTGCACCCCTCGTTCCATCCCCCGATGCCACAAGCGACAACCGCTAAGCTACAATGCCTACTCCCATGGGTCCCATCTCTCGTTGGTGTTTTCCTTTTCCAACAAGAAGGCTTAACCGCTCTTTTGTCCGACGTTTCCGCCACCGTCTTACGCCGGTGCCTCATATTTTAACTTAATTGTGATAGTTGTTTTTTTAATAGTTATTAGGTGTTTTTACGTTTCTTTTTAATTGTTGATTGGCAATTTTGGTTCCCTCAATTGTTATTTGTGCCAGACGCTCCTCGGGTAATAGTGGTTGGCAAATCTGCACATTCACCCTTATTTAAATAACATAAACGTTTAAAGTACAATGACTTGCCCCTAGGGCATAATTTCCAACAACGTGTTCTATACAAGAATAGTAACGTAAACTCGTATTGTAAACTCAAATCTTAAACTTGTAAAAGTTTACCTTTATAATCAAATAGGTATTAATAATGTATAATTAAATAATTAAAATATAAAAATGACAATAATTTCATTTAAATATATTTAAATCCAAATAATTGAAATTAAAATCTATCAACATTCATAGTTTATCATATTTAAATTTTTTTAATAAAATTTATATATAAAGCCACCGAGTATAACCTAATCAAAAAAGTTAACATGGATTTAAAAATGAGTTAATATGATTTTTATAAGTTAGAAACGTAAAAACGGCTAACGCGGTTTGTAAATTTGTGAGTTTAACAAAGTTTACAGCTAGTAAGAGTTTATCAGCAATTTGACTTGATTTAGTAAAGTATAAACGTAAAAATAGTAAACTTAAAAAGTCAAATCACGATTTTTACAACAATAATTGCAAATTCGTGGACTTGTCATTGATAGTAGTAACATGTTTTTTTCAACCCCATTGAATAATATTCCCACTGGAGTTAATTAAAGAATTTATTTTTTATCCTAAATACAAAACATTAATATTTTTCATGTCACATATATTTTTTCCCCTTCAAGGTACTCAAAATATTGGTTGTCCGTGTTAATGAGCACAATATGGTTAGTTTCAAATGTCAATAATCAAAATAAGTGGTATTTTAGGAAAAGTAAAAAACATTTTTTTAATCAATAAATAATTTAATTATTTTCCTTCATCTATGTGCTTTAATTATCTGACTCCTATATTTAGTACCAAAGGAAGTAATAAAAAAAAAAAAATTATTATAGAAGACATATGTAAGAAATACAAACACTAATACAAATGGGTCCCATTTGATACAAGGCATTTACATCATATGATATTTCACACAGATTGGACCTGTCGACCTAGTTGTAACTGAACTCCTTACCTAGGACTTCTTTGTGATTTTCCCTTCAGTCAAATGGCTAATTCGTTGTACTGTTGCAGTTTCAAATATTATTAAAGTACAAGTCAACGCATCAAGTATTCCTTCAACACACGACATCATAAAATTTTTTGGGGTCTAAAAATATTACGTTGTTTAGCAAATATGCCAATAAAAAAAATAATGCAAAAATATATATATATATATATATATGAGTAAATACTCTTCTGATCCCTAACAAAAAACACGGATCCCATTTTGGTTCGCTTTACAAAAAAAATCGACCCTTATTCATCTTTTTTATGGGCTAAAAAAAAGAATCTTTTGGAAATTTGTGAAGAATCAAAATGTCAACCAATCAACCTTTGTTAGCCCTTTTTATAGACTAAAGGATTTTTTTTTTATAAGGGACCAAAATGGGGATTGCGTTTTTCTCCCAGGACTAGAAAGGGTATTTACTATATATATATATATATATATATATATAATTTTTGAAAAGTGATCCAAATTAAAAATACCACGGTTATAAGGTCAACTAATGCTAACTATTTAATAAACAATCCTCATTCACTTGCACCTCATTTTTTCTCTCAATGGCTCTGTCCGCCACTGCGGGTGTCGTATGCACGATGGAATGGCCTCACAACCCTCTCTTTTGTATTTCTTTGCCATCGATAAATATTATCAAAAGATTTGGACATGTTGATTTTCATAATGATGGACAAGTCATCCTCAACCTTCTCTTTGTCTCCTTCCACGTGGCTAATTAATTAATTTATAACGGTAGTACAGCTTGTTAGCTTCCATACAAAACCACCTACAACGAAGAAATCAAATAAAAGAATGGTGGATGAGGCAACTTCCACATTGAGAAGGAGTAGTCATTGTATCATGCAGAAGATCACGTAGTGGTGGACAGGACCACTGGCAACGAAAATGTTGTGCAATGTATGTATGTGGTGACTGTTTGTTGAATGGTCAACATTGTTTGACTAAACGATAGTGTTACTTTTAATATGTACCGTTTTGAAAAACTATGTGTATTTTTCTATCATTTTTTTGACTGACATGTTTGCTAAACAATTAATTAAGGTTAGTTAATTTAATAGCCATGGCATTTTTAGACCATTTAAAAAAAAAAAAAATCATTTGCACTTTTGCATCTAAGAAACTTTTTGGTGTGAACAGAATATTTTATGAGTTATTTGCACCTTAATCCTATTAACATGAGAAATTGTAGAGCAATTATATTTATTTGGCATCCAAAATATAGTAGAAAAAAAAAATCATAATGAGAAAATGACTCTTATATCCTTTTTCGATCTTATACCATAAAATAAAAAGAACTAATTACTCTATTGACGAATATAATGTTTAATTCACATAGAATCTTTTGCCAGAAAGAAAAGAAAATGTTTAAAGGCTGGCCTTTTAAGGACTTTTCTTCCCATCGTGCAGACACGTTGAAGATAATTGTTGTCCCACATCACATGCTCCCAGTTTTTAATTGTTTTTGTCGTGTAATTATTTTCTCACACACACACACATATCACTTATTTTTTGATGAATTATTTCGCACTTCTTTATGTTTTTTAATTTTACTTAAGCTCTACATTATATAATCAGATGTATTTAGGTGAGAAGTCATGTCTCTGCATGTTGATGACAAAAAAGAATGTGCTGAGAGCCACAAGGTCAATAGCAAACTCAAATTCGTTGTTGGTAGATCTGAAAACAGGGAGAGCCATATAATGATATATGATTTTTATTAAAATAAAAAATTAAATTATACTCGTGAAGCAATTTTAGGGAGTATAATAAATTATCGCTTTTTATAATATGACCTAGTTACATTGAAATTATTATTACTCTCTTTTGACCTTTTTGGTTTATGGAGTCTATGACTTGGTAAAATTGAATGAATGAATGTTGTGTCCTATATTCATATACGAACGTTACATATATATACAAAATAAGAGAGTCTCAATAGTAATGGCTCATAATGACTAAGAATGACTATTACTGAAGATTATTCCTAATCCCTACAAATCAGAATACAATTTGCTATGTAATCTCATCACCCCCCCAATGGCTTGAAAGCATGGATGTCTTGGATATCCAAACTTGGACTTGAGTTCATGAAACCCGAGTAGGATGGAGTGGCTTTATGAATATGTGTCTGCACAAACGGTCTCACAAGGGACCTAACAATATACTTCACACGTCTCGTCAGAGACAAACACCAAACGATCTCTCGGGGACCAAAAAATAGTCCAAAGGTCTCATCAAGGACCAACACCAAATGATTAACAAAAGTGATTAGAAGAAATAATATGGAGAAAAAAAAAGAAGATGAAGAATCATATTATGTGAACCACAAAAAAAACAATACGCTTATACAATGAGTAACCCACTTGATTTAACTCTAAAACCTAGAAGGAGACCATGTTAACTCCTTCTTAGAGAGAGACCATGTTAATTCAGAGGTAATGTTATAAAATGCAATATGATACAATGTAATGATAGTTAAATGAATTTGTTTAGTTCTTCATTAAAGAAAGATTATACATATACAAAAAAATGCTTGGTTTTAGATTACACTGAATATGAAAATATATGAGAATAATATAGTAAGAGACAAAATTATTCTTATATACATATATATGTATAATATACACATTGAGTTCGTAGTAATTTTTAAAATTTTGTGCGAGTGTACACGTTGAGTTCAAAGTAATTTTTTAATAATTAATGGTGAAAATATTATTCTATGTACATGGTGATTTTTTAATATTTAATTGTGAGAATATTATTTGATGAGATATTTTAATATTTTTTAACGGTGGAATATTTAATAGTGATACTTATTTAATACTACCTCCGATCCTAATTATAAGAACACTTTTGTAGTGCAATTTACACTATAAAAATGTTCTTATAATTAAGACCGGAGGGAATCTTTAACAACGTTTATGTGTAAGCACTTTGGTCAATTTATAATATTATAATGGTAATAAAGTCTTTTTTACTTGATTATTGGATGTCTGCATTCTTATTTATCAATCATAGGCATAGCAATGTAATCCTGATTATACCAAATGATGTAATCTATAGGATTACAAAATGTAATCTTCTTTACATTATATAAGTCCAACCAAACTTTGGAATCGATCTATTATATTATAATTACATATAAATCTCTCTCTCTCTCTCGTGGAACCAGATAGGCTATTAGTTTTTGTCATTGATAAGTTAAAGCTATCACTTTCATTACATTATTGTTGTCATTAATATTTAGTAAGAAATTTCACTAAAATTAGTTGTCATAGTCTTAATTTTTCGTTGTCATTTGAAAATTGTTACTTATTAGAAAATTATTATTATTTCATTTTTTTTTTTAAACTAAGAACATTTAGGTCAAATTGCTTATATCTATTAGGTTAAATTATTCAATCACACTTAGCTTCACCATGTTTGATCATTATTATTTATAAGGTTCAAAATGCATCTAGCACCCTAAATTATTTTTTCAAATCCATCAAACACCCTAAAGTATTTTAAATTGTATTAACTCCCTGAAGTATATTTTATATGCGTCCAATGTCTTAAAATAATTTTTGTGCTTTGGTGTTGGATGCACCAAAATATATTTTAGGATTTTTTACGCATCTAAAAATATTTTATGATGATGTATACACTAAAAAATGCTTTATGGTGTTGAAGGTAAATGAAAAAATATTTTATGGTGTTGGAAACACATGAAAAAAATATTTCAGAATGTTAGATGTATTACAAAATACTTTAGAGTGCTGGATACACCTTAATACTATTAATATTTGTCTAACAATATTTTGAAATTTTATCAATGTAGATTTTTATTTTAAGAAAAGTCAGGTATAGTAATATTTGATTTGAGAACTTGATCTAATGTATATAAACAATTTTTCCTAAGGAGATCGTGAAAATCTCTAAAAAAAATAAAGTAGCTTTCAGAAATTCTTTTAAACTATGCAAAAAATTATTATTTATTTTCTATGTCTAAAGTGTCCTAAACGAACTAAAAAACTAAACGAATATAAATTACTGTGAATCTCAGACGTGAACAGTTTGGTCTCTATAGCTTCGCATAAAACATGGCGGGACCTAAAATTTAGTTCAAAACTTCAAATGAAAGTGCACCACACGCATCTTTTTAATGCTTATCTGTGAATAATAAGAGAGAGAATAATAATTGAGAAATAGTCAAAACCTATTTATAGTAATACTTTACTGTTATTCATTATTGATCCATCCATGTGTGGAAAAACATCAAATTGCATTTTTATTAATTTTTTATATTTATTTATTCTTTTTCTTCGTGCCCAGAAGTAGCGTAGAGAAAGATTTGACATTGGAATAATTAAAATTCCCCAGAAGTGCTCTTGTCGGTGGAAGAGATAAGTTTAAAGGTTAAACGACACACTCTCTCTTCTTAAACTTGGACGAGTTGGTCGTTCAAATACCTCAATCATGCTGAAGATGGTCACGGTCTAGGAAAGGCACCACATACTCAGTGACGATGTGTTCCCTACTTCCCTTATTAAAAAAAAAAAAAAAAAAGGTACTTTAGAAAAACCAATACACATTTCTTACATATAAGTAAGGAAAAATTTCAGAAAAATACAATTAAAAAAAGAAAAAATATATTGGTGCTGCGAATTTATCAAATCTTAAGTCGAACTGAAGTAGGAATTTGAGATTTTCAATTACGACCAAATGACAAAAATGTGTTGAATTAAGGGCACAAGTTTTAGGGGTCAATTGATAACGACAACATCTGTATTAATATTAATCACATCATATTTTATATTAACGACTTTACTTTCATGTTTCACAACTTTATATCCTTAAAGCCAGTGATAATTTTGAAGGCATAAGTTTCGGTCAATAGCAACATCCATATCTATATTAAAAATACATTAACGACATTAATTTCATGTTTCACAACTTAACTCAGGGTAATTTGGTTATTTGATTGAAATTGAAAAAAAAAAAATCATTTTCCTACTTCAGTTATGATTTGAGATTTTGAGAAATTCCCAACACCAATTTTTCTTTTCCCATTTTTAATTTTACTTTTCTGAAATTTTTCCTATAACTAACCCAATTAAATTTGAGAGAAGTTTTATTATAACTTATTTAAACATATTTTTTAAATGCTAATCCAAATAGACATTCAGTATGAGACAGAAGTCTTTTAAAAAGTAATGCAGCTTCCAAGTCGCCTAGCTTGTTGTAACCAATTTTTTTTAAAAAAATCAATTTCGTATATAATTATAATCACAATTTTAAAAATACATGGAAAATAAATAAAAGTTTAGGAATAAAATGATTTTTTAAAATACTGTATAATATTTTAATTTTAATTTTAATTACATGCATAAGTACCAAATTTTTTTCGAAATGCATTATGAGGAGGCGAAGAGAGAGAGAGTTTTTTTGGTGGAATCAGATTCTCCTAAGGATAAGTAGGGAGAGCTCATCAATCCGTACGCCGTCTAGATCTAATCTGGATGACCTAGATCTGATTTTTTTAAAAATTTTTTATAAAAAATTGTGATAGGTAGAGAATCTAAAATAAAAATAATCTTTCAATTAACATTTTTTCATAAAAAAAAAAAAGATCTGGTATGGAGAAGCTCCCCAGCTTGTCTTGGGATACCGGTTCCTTTTTTTGGTGGGTTTTTGTGGTTTTGAGGGGGAGGGGAATGACCATGTGATGGAGTGAGATGGGGATAGGCGTGTTAGACTGTTAGTAAGAGAGAGATGCAGGTTTTCAAAAGCACAGATCCTTAAACAAATTACTCCCTCATTTCTCAGATATAAAATAAAGATATTTTTTTTAAAAAGATGAGTATTTTTATTTTTACTTTTTTCTCAAACTAATTAGTTTGACTGATTAATTGATATATAATCTAAGTATATATAGCATATGATATGATTAATTAACTTATTTAATTTTCTTAATTTCTCAAAAAAAAAAAAAGTCAATTCTATCTTATATTTAAAATAGGGTGAAGGTGCAAATTTGCCAAACAACTATTACCCAAAGAGCGTCCTGGGCCAAATAACTATTGAAGAGACCAAAATTGCCAATCAACAATTAAAAAGTGAAAAAAAAAATAACTATTAGAGAAAAAAAAAACAACTATCACAATTAAGTTAAAATGTGAGACACTTTGGCGTGGGACGAGTGGCGAAAGCGAAAGGAAAAGAAGCGGTTAAGCGCTTCTTGTTGAAAAAGGAAAACACCAACAGAGATGGGACACATGGAGCATGCATTGCGCGCGGCAGTTGCTGCTTGTGGCATCGAAGGGATGGAACCAGGGTGTAAGGTGTGTGCCAGTCGAACGTTGTGGACTACTTGATGAGTTCAAAAGAGTAAGTGGAACACCCAGCAACAATAGAAGCTTTGGAAATGCCGACGTCGCGACACTATGACGATTAATGGAAGACGGAGACACCAAGATGATGGACGGGTAATAGTTCGTTGGCGAATCTCCAAATTGTGTTTTTTTTCAACTTTTTAATTGTTGATTAACAATTTTGTCCTCCTCGATAGTTATTTGGCGCAGACGCTTTCGCTTGGGGACGATTGTTGTTTAGCAAATCTGCACCTTGACCCTTTAAAATATGATGGAGTATTAAAATAAGAGAGACCAGGGGAGTCACAGGTCGACTGCCACATGAGATAAAGTTGCCTGACATGTTCTCATTTCATTGGTCAGTGTACAAATTAGGTCGTCTACTGGGTGCACCTAATAATTTCTCATGGCTTTGTGTCACATGCAAAAGGCCCACCGGTACTGCTCATTGGCATCTCTATGATTGTTGATGCTCAACCACGACGGGCTGATAATGCCAAACCTTTTGTTCAAAAACAATATTAATAATTATCTCTCTTTCTTTTCAAAATAAAAATAATAATTGAATAAAAAAAGACCTTTCGCAAATAATTGTTGTCTTAGATGGTACCTTCTCCTTCACACTATTATTATGATTTCTTGATCTCCGATGACGGTGATTATAAAAATTTGCTTTGATCTCCGATACATACATTATTATTTTCTTCCAACTCTTTGTTTGTAGAACCAGTTCACCATGTTTATTTTAATATTTAATATTCCTTGTTTTGTTCTGACTAGTACTTTGTTATATGATACAAGATTATTTGTAATACCATAATAAAGATATTAAATTAATTTCTTTTGCCAAGAAAGATAACTGATAAAAGTTGATGTTATAAACTACAATATAATTTGACCCTTCAAAGTAACAATAGTTAGTTAAGTAAAAATTTATTTTGAAAGAAATGAATATTTCATAAAAAATCAATCTTGATGAATTTAAGCCTAAAGTACTAAAAATAGGAATAGTCAATAAATCGGTTAAGATACTGTTAAAGGTTAGTGGTTGTACTGTGGTTGAACAAGGGTTGGTCCAATCAAAATTGAAATAACATAATCTAAATTTAAACATACTAAAATAATCATATATAACACTGAAAAGATTAGTATTTTAAAAAAAAAGATATTAGTCCACAATTAAATGGGATGCTCTGGTGTAAGCCACACATAATAAAGCAGAGTCAAAATATAAATATGACATACTTATATTTTTTTTTCAATTCAAAATGACAGCATTTCAGACTCAAAAAAAGAAAGGAAAAACTATAAAAGTCAACCCAATCGATCCCTCTAAAACTCTTGATTATCTTATTAGAGGACTGATGTTGGTTTTGTTTTTATATGGCTGGGTTCTAATATATCATGTAAAAAACTAAAAATATGTTAGTATGTTGATTTATCATAGATAATTAAGGGTTGACACTATTGTCCATCCTTATAATTTAATCAAATTTGATTTTGATCTTTATAGTTTTCAATCGATGGTTTTGGAGATAATAAAGTTTTCATAAAAATTTGGCCTATGTTTGATGGCTATTTTTTATACTTTTAATTATTTTTTGTTTTGGTCCCTATACTCAAATTTAGACTATGTCATCATAAAGACTATATGGACAAAATTTAAAGATTTGAAACTGTATAGACTAAAACCAAAATTTGATTAATCTGTAAGGATAATAATGATACTAACCGTAGAAATAATCTACTTAAGAATTGACTAATTTTACAAGGGTAAAAATGAATGCAGCCAGCGCCCCGTGTTATTTCCTAAAATCTAATCATTATTCTAAAGTAGTATTTACGGGTGCAATTTTGACCCTTTTGTATTTTAAACTGGGCAATTCTACCCTGCAACTCCATTTAAAATACATCGGGGTCTAAATATTTTAGGGTTGATTGCACTTAAAAAAAAAAATACTTACAGGTGCTTTGGTTGCACCTTTTCCCCATTTTGTTATTCTTTTCGATCATAAACATAAAATAAAGTTCACTTTTTTAGAGATTGAAGAAATTAATTAAATTAGTTTAAAGTATTTATATTTATCATTTTTTTTAAATTATTTTTCCTAATTTATAAAATGATATATAATCTAAAGATATATAATATATGATATGATTAAATAACTTATTTAGTTTCTTTAATTTCAAAAAAAAAAAAACTATATATATTATATATATTTAGGAGAGAGATAGTATATAATAGTAAAATAACTCAAAACGTCTTTGACTCTCAACCAATTGGTAGCTAGCTCGTTAGCTAGATTTATAGGGAATATTGTACTTTGAATAGTATGCGTGGCCTAGTTATATACACAATTAGTCTTTCATTTTACTATTGCAATATTACTACTCATTCTATAGTTTTCGTGAAGGAGCCGTAGGGTTGGTGTGTCCTTAATCAAGTAACATTTTGTTCTATAAAAAAAAATAAATGCTCATATGTTCAAAAGCTATGAAGTGTTATATGTTAACATTACTAATTATCTTTGTTTTGTACTGAAGCTCCACTTTGGGATATGTTGAGACCAAGATCCAATATGCTTTATTTTTCATGTGTGTGTGTGTGTTAATTTTGTGCAGTTCAAGATGAAATTCAATCACGATATAAAATGGAAGTTTAAAATGTAAGGGTTAGTATGATTGTTAGTATTTATATATCATTTGATCAAATTTTATGTTTGGTCTCCATAATTTTAAATCGTTGGTTTTTGCTCCTTTAATTTTATAAGAATTTGATACGAGTTTAATGACTAATCCTTATACTTTTAATAAATTTTAGTTTTTGTCATTATATTTAGTTTCAAACTAAATCCTTATGAAATTTTATGGAATAAACCAACAATTTGAAACTATAAAGACTCTCATAAAAATTCAATTAAATTGAAAGGACCAACAATGATATTAACCTAAAATATAATTAATTAGAGTGCAATATAACTCAAGCTTAATTAATCAGAATTTAAAAATGACAAATTGATGCTCTACTAATTATAGGTTGTTGAAAATCACTGTTAAATCATGTGAATTAATTGTTTCTTTTTAGAGTAAAATGACTTTTGTGGTTATGAATAATAGAAAAATAAAAAATATTTTTTGGTAAATGATGAACCCGTCAGAAGAAAAATTCAATTTTCCTTTTCCCATCCCCCATTTACATCGATCCAAACGGGACTGAGATGGAATTTGAATTTTTATCCATAAAAAACCCAATTCCATCACAATGAAGGAGACATATTACTCTGCATACGAGTATAAATAATAATAAAAAAAGAATATAATATAATTTTTGAAAATTATATAAAGTACTCGTATCACGTCCTTTTAGACTGTCACCCAAGAATTAGGTAGTACGATCTCGAAAAGTTATACTCCTATATCCTTTGTCGATTTGTGCGTGTCATCTTCCTTATTTTGATCGATTAAATGCTCCGAAAAGGCCATGTTGAAGTTAAACTATATAATTGAAGTCTTTAATTTTTATTATTATTATGATTTAATTTTTTTTGCTCGAAATTGTGATTTATGATATATATTGTAAGTATGTAAAAGTAGTTTTATCTTGATTTATATAAATAAATATTTTTAAGGATGTAAGCGTGATCCAAACAAGAACATTGATCTCATAAATTTGTTTAAGGGGACGAAATTATTTTTCTTTTTCATACAGATACTAAGTTTGGTATACTTCTCTGTTATTGTTGGATAAAAAATTCGTTAATGTGAAGTATCATAACAAATAAATAAATAATTCAGTAATAATATATTTCTATAGGCGTGTTGCTACAAGACAAAAGTTTCTTTAGCTTTTTTTTTTTTTTTTTTTTTTTTTTTTTTTTTTGGGAAGATGAATTATCTTTCACTTTAAAGAGAATGCACTATGCAGCCTTATTACTTTACAAAGTTAAAAGCTACGCAGATAAAGTAAAAGGAAAAAGCTCATAAATTGAGGCAATGCCATGCCATACATCAATAATAGAGGGAGAGAGAGAGTGAGAAACGATAAAGAGAAATAACCATAAAAGTATAGAATTAAAATAACACTTAAAACGTGAGAAGACAGATAATTATATAATTAACTCTCAAGTCCTTTGCCTCATAAAAGAAGTGGTATTAATAACCCATAATAATGATTCATGTAACCGACTCTATTTATTAAGATAAAGTTTATTGTTGTTGTAGGTGATGAGTAGCATTAAATCAAAATTGAGGGTTAAATTTTAAAGTTATTTTATGGTTTTAATATCTTTTATCCAATTATTTTTTTAGAAACATAATAGCATTTTTTAGATTTTTCTCCTAGTATCTAACGCTAGCAATCGACTAGTTCAGTTTATGAGAATGTAGATCCGGGAGGGAAGACAACGGCATACACCTCTGGAAGAGATAAACAATGACACTTGAGATATTTAACATTATTGAAGGACTTAGGTTTTGGTTGATAAAAAATGGCCAGACCTAAATATTTATATTCAGTTGGAAACATATACAGCAACAATTTTAAAAATAATCGAATCTTAATTATAAATGCTAAGAAATCCACTTTTTTTTCAACTGAACTTCTAATTATTATTTTCAAAATTCATGTTTCCTAAGTGTTTTTTCCCCTTATAAAATATGACCCAAACCTTATCATTACTAACGTTGGCTAATTACTGTAGACTGTTTTATGAGCAGAGGAAATAATAATGAACAAAAAGAGAAGGACATAATTGAACGCCAAGACGACTTTAGAATAATATACATTTTTTTTTCAAATTTCAATTATTACCAATATTGCTGACACAGCAAATATATTTAAAAAATTGTCCCCGAGTCCATTTATGAAAAGAATAGCAAATTATATTATGATTTATAGGAATATCTGATTTGTAGGGATTAATGATAATCTTCATTAATAGTCATTATAAACCATTACTAATAATGACTATTAATGAATATTATTCTTAATCTTTACAAATCAGGATTCTTATAAATATAATAATAAATATTAATGAAGATTATCTCTAATTCTTACAAATCTAATAATAACTATTAATGAAGATTATCTCTAATTCCTATAAATCAAATTCCTATAAATCAGATCTGTTAGTCAAAGATGGGTTCAACATTTTCGGCCAAAAAAAAAAAAAAGATGGGTTCGACATTATTATTACTCTCTACTTTATTCCCTGCTTTAGCGAGATCGCAGCCTCAATCAAATCAGAAGCGTTCCCAAAACCAACTCGCGTCAAATTGGTCCGACTCCGATTCAGAAAAATAATTTTTTATTTATTCAGCCACTAAAAAGAAGAAATTAAATTAAAAATTACCCAAAGGTGAGAGGTAGGTGGGAGATGGGTAAGAAAGAAACTATATAAAGGGAGGTATGAAGATGCAGAGAAGAGCAGAAGCAGTCCCAGTTTGGGAAGAAGATGGGGTCCAAAATGGCCTCTGCCACTCTCACTCTCTTCTTAGCTATTGTGTGTGTGAGTGCTAACAACTACGTTTACTCTTCCCCCCCTCCTCCCCACTCTCCACCGTACGTCTACCACTCTCCGCCACCGCCTCCGGTGGTGCACACTCCTCCTAAGGCACCCTACTACTACAAATCTCCTCCTCCACCACCAAAGAAGCCTTACAAGTATCCTTCTCCTCCACCTCCGGTTCACCATTACGCTCCCCACCCGGTTTACCACTCTCCACCACCACCCAAGAAGCCTTACAAGTACCCATCTCCGCCACCGCCGGTTCACGTGTACCCACCCAAGGCTCCTTACCACTACCCATCTCCACCACCTCCTCCAAAGAAGCCGTACAAGTACCCATCACCTCCTCCTCCGGTTCACCACGCTCCTCCCAAGGCTCCTTACCACTATGCATCTCCACCACCACCACCCAAAAGCCATACAAATACCCTTCTCCTCCACCACCGGTTCACCACTACACTCCACACCCAGTCTACCACTCTCCACCACCACCAAAGAAGCCATACAAATATCCATCTCCTCCTCCTCCGGTTCACTATGCACCACCCAAGACTCCTTACCACTACGCCTCACCACCACCACCTCCAATGAAGCCTTACAAATACCCATCTCCTCCTCCTCCGGTTCACCACTACACACCTCACCCGGTCTACCACTCTCCCCCACCACACAAGAAGCCTTACAAGTACCCATCTCCTCCTCCTCCGGTTCACCACTACGCCCCCCACCCAGTCTACCGGTACCACTCTCCACCACCACCTAAAAAGCCGTACAAGTACCCATCTCCTCCTCCTCCGGTTCACCACTACACACCTCACCCGGTCTACCACTCTCCCCCACCACACAAGAAGCCTTACAAGTACCCATCTCCTCCTCCTCCGGTTCACCACTACGCCCCCCACCCAGTCTACCGGTACCACTCTCCACCACCACCTAAAAAGCCGTACAAGTACCCATCTCCTCCTCCTCCGGTTCACCACTACACACCTCACCCGGTCTACCACTCTCCCCCACCACACAAGAAGCCTTACAAGTACCCATCTCCTCCTCCTCCGGTTCACCACTACGCCCCCACCCAGTCTACCGGTACCACTCTCCACCACCACCTAAAAAGCCGTACAAGTACCCATCTCCACCTCCTCCGGTTCACCATTACGCCCCTCATCCAGTTTACCACTCCCCACCACCACCCAAAAAGCCATACAAGTACCCATCTCCTCCTCCTCCAGTTCACCACTATGCTCCTCACCCGGTCTACCACTCTCCTCCACCACCGATCCACGGCTACCCTCATCCCCACCCACACCCACAGCCTCACCCCCACCCACACCCACCATACAAGTACCCATCCCCTCCACCCCCGGTTCACGTCTACCCAAAGCCACACCCACAGCCACAACCTCACCCAAAACCACACCCATACCCACACCCTCACCCTAAGCCAGTTTACCACTCTCCTCCTCCTCCCGCTCACAAGCCTTACATCTACGCTTCCCCACCACCTCCTTACCACTACTAGATAGTTCCTTCTCTCCTTTCTCTCGCTCTACTTGGTAAGCTATTCGCTATACTCTTTTTCATCACCTGGCATCTTTCTTTAACAATTGCCTTCTAACATTGCCTTAGTTTTCCATGTTTTAATGAAAAGATCTCGTCTTACGCTCCATGTCTTAGAATAATGATTTGATGACTGACATCTCGTTCTTCGAAGAACAAGTTCGCTGAGAATATAAAATATCTAATATCTTGTACCTAATGGCTATGGAGTTCTGCCTTAAGTTTTGTCTGACGATATTAAGAATAGTCTTCTTTTCATGCAAAAATACGATGATATGTGATTGGTTGTGGGGCTAGGGACCAACAATCAAGACTCATGGGGTTTTATTTTAATGAAGGATTTATTTTTTAAATATGCATGTGCATGTTACAGGATTGCAGATCTGGCGAGTAAATAAAGAAAGCGATGGACAGAACGAAGCACTACTTTATAATACGCAGAAGACCAAAGTTGAATGGAAGCAAAGTTTCCGCGTTTTGTTGAGCAAGAAAAAAAAATACAAACAACGAAAAAAAAAGTTGTGTTAAATTATTTATTCCACAATTTCTTTGGGTTTTTGTTTTTATTATGATGTAATGTGACAGTTGTGAGGCGCTCTCTGGTCTCTTCTGGTCCATCATATGTGTCTCGTCGTTTGTTGAAATATTATTAATTTATTATTAGTAAAACTATGCATGCATTGTAGTTTTCAACCTGTTGCTTTTGCAGTGGGCTGTGAAACGAAATTATATTAATAAAAATAAATATTCGCGTTCACGTATTCTCTCTCGATTTCTCTGCCTCTCTCTTCGTACGTGGTCCACATTTTGAAGTTTCCATTATGGTGTTTCCTGGGAATAATTATGGGAAAAGTCCACCTAAGTCCAAGCAAAAAAAATATCCAACCAAAATCTAAAATTTGCAATGAAGTCCATTGGACATGTTTGCAATATATTTTTAATGTTAGAAGTCCAAAATAACCCCCATTGAATAAATAGAGATATGGAATAGAGGATGATGTATGTCAAACACTGAATACAAAATTGTCGCACAAAAACCTAGAACATAGGTTTCGATCATGACAGGAGATTAAAAAGGAAGGTATAGAATTGATGCCAAAGCCTCCTCTATTATTTTCGTTATCCATTTGATTGATAGATTTTGAGTTTTACCATGAAATATGGAAAAATTGTCAACTTTTTGGTTTGAATATTGATTGGATTTGGATGTGCGGGTATTCAAGTGATCACCTCTATTATAGATAACGTAAAAGTTGTGTGGTAGTTGTGTGGTTGGAAGTCCTGATGCATGAAGTCAGAAAGTGTTGTTAATAGGGGGTAGCGATGGTAAACTTGTTAATGACAATTGTATCTGTGATGGCTAGCACGTCCAGGAAGAATCTGCTATGTTTCCTTCAAATAGGAGGAAGGTCTGTAGTTAGTGGAACCGGTGATATAACAATGATGAGGTCAAAAACCACCAAAGAAGCCACAAGTTATGAAGAGTTCAAAATAATGATATCCTCCATTGTGAGGGAAAAGAGAGTAGCGGACTTGTTATGAAGTTCACCCTGACATTTGATACAACTATATATATGGACCTACTAGATGATGAATCAATTGAACATTTAATTAATTTCAATGGAGAAAGTGGGCATGTATATCCAAGTTTCATTTATGGAAATTTGTATTCTAATGTAAACTTAGTTGTCAATGATACGGACGTGAGCTTTGTCAATAGACGCACAATGGACTTATCAATGGATACCCATGGGCTTGTCAATGCAATCCCTTGCACTTGTTAATATATATGTAGCTAGATTTACATATTTGTGGTGAATGTGCAATCAGGTTATGAACAACTTTAAAATTGATAATTTGTGTGGACATATTTATAGATGACTTTTGTTGTTGTAATTTAAGATTATTTAGGTGGACATATTAGTTGGACTTGTCAATGGACGCCAATGAGCTTGTCAGCATATCATATGGACTTGTCAATGTAAATGGAGCAATATACCCAAGAGGGGGGTGAATTGGGTATTTTAAAACTTTTTCGAAAATGCTGTTTTTGAACAAGTTAAAAACAGATTATAGCGAGGAGGAAGGGAAGGAAAGCTTGCACGAAGAAATTATCTGGTTCGGTCTTATCCGACCTACATCCAAATCCCAAAGCCACACTTGGGATTTTCAATCCACTATACTCACAAACCGATTACAAACTCGTACTCAAGAGTAGTTCTCTCTCTAGAACTCACTCCCCTTACAAGTTGCAATCAATACACCCAACCACCAAGTCCCCCGACTTGTGGTTATCTCAATCAATAAATGATTTACAGATAGAACTCTCTCACAGAAGCGATAAAATGAACAACTGAAGTGCAAGTATCGATTGATACAATATAGATGAAAGCTGAACACAATAAATGACAATCAATGAATTTTCGCTCTCGTTAGTTGTATCGGCTTGAGAAGAAGTTAATGAACTCTATTTATAGGTAGAGAACATTAAATGACCGTTGTATGATGAATCCAACCGTTGTGAGTGATTAGCATTAAGTCGGTCATCTTCTCTCTCTAAACTCCAACTAATCCAGTGCTAATATGTTCGAGGTGGAGCTCGAGGATTTGTCCGTTGGAGAAGAGTTTGCTTGATGAAGAAAGTATTTTTGAACGTTGAGAATGCGTGCTTTCGAAGGATTAACCAAAAGGAGGTTGGTTTGCGGGAGTGCATTAAATGTCTTGAGCACCTTTTTGCTTTTTGCTTTGATCTTCATTAATCTTTATTTGTGCTAACTGAAATCCACTCAATAAACATGTTAAATATATCGGGAATATAAGTGAATGATTCATGAAGGCAATTGGAACAAACAAGAGTGATTTGTTGAATTGTCGATTTGAATTTTTGAAACAACGACACGAACTCGAGTTCGGTTCATGCGGCTCGAGTTCGAAGCTTCAAGTGTAAGGGCGTTTAAGTTCAAAAATTGCTAAACCGGAGGTTTGCAAAATAGAACTGAGGTTCTTGAGACATAAAAGCTTTCTTTGCTCTCGGGTTGCTTGGAACTCGAGTTTGCACATAGTGAACTCGAGTTCACTCCATCCGAGAGAGGAAATCGATATTTTGACTTTTGAGAAACTTCTAGCAAAAGTATGAACTCGAGTCTATTAGTGGGTAGGCTCGAGTTTGACCTTGTTTAGCAAAATCTCGCTTTTTGGTATACAAGCTCAAACCCGAGGTTCATACCGTGAACTCTAGAGTTCTTCTTAATTTGAAAAACACATTGCCCTTTGTAGGAGGTGAACTCGAGTTTACAATGATAGGCTCGAGTTCGATTATCTTTGAAAAACTTAAATGCTCTCGGCCTGAAATAAACCTGAGGTTTAAGTACACAGGCTCGAGTTTGTTTGACTTGAAAAACTCTGAGTGCTCTCGGCTTGAAATGAACCTGAGGTTTAAATGCATAGGCTCGAGTTTGTTTTGTTGAAAGCTTTTAAAAGATCTCAGCCTGAGGCAAACCTGAGGTTTGATAGAGACAGGCTCGAGTTCGTTTGGCTAAAGTACTTTTAGGAGCTTTTCAAATTTGAAAAACTTTGCTTCCAATGAAACAGTGAAGAGTACCCAAAGCTCTTAGTACTTAAAAAAAATCTTCCCGCCAGAGGTAAACCCGAGGTTCAAGTTAATAGGCTCGAGTTTAAAAAGAGTTTTAAACTTACAATGTTATCGGCCCAACCTAAACCCGAGGTTCACATTTGTGAACTCGAGTTCTCACGAGACAAACTGAGGTTTGGTGTAAGATTTGAAGTGTTATATCCCAAGTTTGGTCTTTGTTCCAAAGCGAACCTCCGGTTTGTAAAAGCAGGCTCGAGTTTGTCAAAGCCTGAGTGTTTTATATTGAAAATAACAAATTCCAACTACACTTAATCTTGTTTACAATTGTCAGTTATCATCAAAACCCTTAGAGAACTAACATTCTCCCCCTTTTTGATGATGACAACACTTGTAAACTAGAGTAGTAAAGAGGATTTGAAATGTTACTTTAAATGCCGTCAAGATAGCTTTTATCAGAGGTTGAACAGCAGAGTTTATCAGCAGAGTTTAAGTGCGATCGACCAAGATAATATTTCCAGAAACAGATGTACAAGAGAGAGTACAATGCCATGTCAAAAGAGTTTCAAAAGCAAATAGACAAGACAAGAGATATAAACTAAGAATAAGAACAAAAAAAAAATTCTTTCATTCCTCTTCTCCCCCTTTGGCATCATCAAACAAGGATGGGGTAGGATCTGTTGAAGGCTCGGGTTCGGGAGCAAGGTTATCTTGAGGTTCAGGAACAGGTCTAGAGGCTGATGTGGAGGTAGCCATAGACTGATTTTGTAAGATTTGGTCCATCTTGCCACTGAGATCCATCATAGTGACCAAGAGGGTAGAGATCTTTGGTGGAATGATCGACTAGCCGAGTCTTTAGACCTTCTTGCTCAATTCTAAAACCCTCCCGTGTATCAACCAGTTGCTATGACCGCGATTGACCTCGATACCAACTTCCCAATTTACGCCGACTCGCTCGGTAAGATCGAGATTGCCTTTTCCACAATTTCTGGACTTTGACACCGAAATCGAGAGGGCATGGAAGGTGGTGGAGCACTCGAGCTTCCCGTGCACGAGAATAAGTGCCTCTTGATCCGGGCGGAGCCCACAGACATCTGATCCTTCTTCGGGATTGATCCCCATCAAGTTTAGGATGTGTCGCAAATTCTTGAGGCTTGACTGGAGCTTCATTTGCGGCCAAGTACCAAATCCTCTCATGGAACGAGAATCACGAGAGACGAGACTAGGAAAGGGGATTTGAGATGTCTGTCTGGATTGGAATGCAAATTTGGACATCTCATGAAAAAGCCAATGACCAATATTGTGGGGTTGCTTGTCCAAGATGGAGGCAAAGATAGGGAAATCTTTCTTTGCAAAATGAGTGAAATTGCCTCCCTTTTGTAAGAGATTCCTAGTGTAAATGTACCAGTTGCACGGTTGCGAGGGGCATTGAAGCGGGTGTGAAATCCCGAGAATGTTAAGTTTGTCGAGAACAGCACATTTGGTCGGCAGTCTATGAATTGCCTGTGGAGTATATCTCGTATGTCTGTGGGAGAAGGGGATTTGAAATTTGTAAAATGGAGTTCAAATAGGAAGGGGAAATGGTGATTTTACGGCCTCTAACTTTGGTGGTAATCCTTTCCTCTTTTAGGATCCCTTCTTCATCAAGTAGATTGTCGATTGCATATGGAAGTAGAAAATTTTCACCAATTTGGGGTTATATGGGATTTGTATTGAGAGTAGGGTAGCGAATTGATGAAGCCGGGAGAAAGATCTAAGTTGCAATCCTCTTTCAATTTAGCCGATCAACATAAACAATGGGACAGAAGGATCGCTCACCATATTTTTCTTTAAATTTGGTTCCTTCTTCAGCAGACAAACGACAGGGTTCCTCACAGAATCCTCTAGGTATTCGAGAATGATTGTAAATTTCGACAATTGCAGGAGTGTCTGGAGATACCTGAGGACCCGATTGTTCTTGTGCCTTTGGTTGTTGAGAACTAGCTTGACCAGTGGTAGGGACGAGTGTTGTTTCGGCTTCCTTTGGGGTTGCAATTTTGCTCAAAAGACTCGGTGGGTTCAGTGACTTTCCTTTTCCCTTTTCCCCGGAACCGGTTCGAGGATCATGACGTCTTTTGGTTCGTTCTTCACGGATTGAAACCCCCTTAGGTCTGGGCGACTCGTCATCTGAAATTTCACCTTGGACTCCTCTTATAGATTTGTCAACGCCATGGCGAAGGCGCTTCGAGCGAGTTTTCAACCTCCTTGAAGGTTCTCGTTGAGAGCGTGGGGAGGTTTGAGTGTTTCTTCGGTTGGAATCTTGAGTATTTACTGAGAGGTAGTGGTTTTGGATGCCATTTTCGCGAGAATGTCGAAGAAGATGGGAAGATTTTGGGAGATTTAGGGTTTAGATCACGGAAAGAGAGAAATGAAGAGACAATCCAAGTTTTCGAATATAAATTGTGCGACGAGCTCGAGCACGAAAGAAATAGGCTCGAGTTCACACGAACCGGCACTAACCTGGACTTTAAGAGTGTATATGAGAACTCTTAAAACTCATTGATGAACTCGAGTTCAAAACTTACGAGCTCGAGTTCGTTCCAATCTCGAGATCTTGGTTGCTTTCTGCGTATCTGCGAGCTCGAGTTTGCTAGTTCTGGGCTCGAGACTGAATATGTTGTTGAAGTCAGTATCCTTTCTTGACACAAATGAACTCGAGGTTGCTCACTTATGGGCTCGAGTTCATGGATAGTTAGATCCTCATTTCTTTTCTGTCCTTCTCGAGCTCGAGTTCGTATATGATAGGCTCGAGTTTGCTCTCTTCTTCAGCAATTTTTCAGAAATGATCATGCTGCATAAAACAAGTCTTGATACTCCGATGCTTAAGTTAGTAACATTCAATCATCAAAACTTAAACTAACATTGGGTGAAAGATAACTCACAACTCATTGGGATTTACCATTCCCAATTCTCTTCTTATGAAATTGAATGATTCCTTAGCTAATGGCTTTGTGAAGATATCAGCAAGTTGAAGATGTGTTGGGATGAACATGACTTTGACATCTCTTTTCTGAACGTGATCCCTTATAAAATGATGCCTCACATCAATATGCTTGGTCCGAGTGTGTTGAACTGATTCTTGGCCAAGCTTATTGTGCTTGTGTTGTCACACAATATTGGGATCTCCTTCAAGTGAACTCCCAAGTCAGCAAGTTGTTGCTTCAACCATAGCACTTGAGCACAACAACTTGAAGCAGCCACATATTCGGCTTGAGTAGAGGACACGGCCACGAGATGTTTGCTTCTTGCTGAACCAAGAGACAAGTGAGTTGCCAAAGAATTCGCATTGGCCACTTGTGCTCTTTCTATCTCTCTTGTAGCCGGCATGATCCGAATCGAGTATGCCACCAAGTGTTGGGTTGACCTTTGGGAAACCATAATCCAAGAGTCTTCGTGTCCGAGAGATATCTGAATATCCTCTTCACATGTTCAACATGGGACTCTTTTGGGCGGATTGGAACCTTGCACACATCCCTACACCGAATTGGATGTCGGACGACTCATTTGTGAGATATAGTAGTGATCCAATCATTCCTCTATACTTTGTGATGTTGAAATCTTTGCCTTTCTCATCAGCATCCAATGAAGCAGTTGAGCTCATAGGAGTGTCAGCTCCATTGCATTGGTCCATTCCAAATTTCTTTAGCAAATCATTCAGATATTTGGTTTGGGAAATAAATATCCCATCTTTTCTTTGCTTGATTTGCGGTCCAAGAAAGTAGTTGAGCTCTCCCATCATGGACATCTCAAACTCTCCCCGCATAGTCTTTGAAAACTCTTCACACAAAGCATTATTAGAAGCACCAAATATAATATCATCCACATATATTTGAACCATTAGAATTTCATTAAGCTTATTACTCTTTATGAAGAGAGTTGTCTCTCGCTTTTCCTCTCCCAAAACCTTAATCAAGAAGGAATTTGCTTAATCGCTCATACCAAGCTCTAGGAGCTTGTTTCAGGCCATATAGAGCCTTTTTGAGACGATACACATGATCTGGACAATGTTCATTTTCAAAACCGGGAGGTTGTTCTACATAAACTTCCTCTTAAATAAAACCATTCAGAAAAGCACTTTTCACATCCATTTGATATAGTTTAAAACCTTTCACACATGCAAAGGCTAGAAGTACTCTTATGGCTTCCAATCTTGCCACTTTGGAGCATAAGTTTCTTCATAATCAATTCCTTCTTCTTGATTATAGCCTTTGGCAACCAATCTTGCCTTGTTGCGGACAATGATTGCGGACTCATCACGTTTGTTCTTGAATACCCATTTGGTGCCAATGACCGGATGGCCTTTGGGCCTAGGTACCAAATCCCAAACTTGATTTCTATCAAATTGATGTAACTCCTCTTGCATTGCTAACACCCAATCATTATCCGAAAGGGCTTCATCAATCTTAGAGGTTCTATATGAGATATAAATGCGAAAAGGTTACTTCATTCAAAGTACTATTTCTCGGTTCTTACTCCCGATTAATATCACCTATAACTTGGTCTAAAGGATGATTTCTAATAAATTTCCAAGCTCTAGGTTGAGTCGATCGGATTTTCAATGTTGTTTTGGGGATCAGCCTCAAAAACATTTTCGGGATTTTCAATAGAAGCGGGAGTAGTTTTCGAAAAGAATTGATTTTTGAAAACATTTTCTTCTTCATTGTCCAAGGCTTTATCGATTTGGATTCACGAGAAAACAACATGTATTGACTCTTCAACAATACGAGTGCGAGTATTAAAGACTCTATAAACTCTACTTCTATTTGAATAACCAATGAAGATACCTATATCGGCTTTGGAATCGAATTTACCAAGATTCTCTTTACCATTATTGTGCACATAGCACTTGCATCCAAAGACATGTAGGTGGCTGAGATTTGGCTTCCTTTCCTTGTAGAGTTCATATGGGGTCTTGTTCAGCTTCTTCCTCAAATAGGCTCGGTTGGAGATGTAGCAAGCCGTACTCATCGCGTCGCCCCAAAAACACTTGAGAAGTGTTGTTCTCATTTAACATTGCCCTTGCCATCTCGGTGAGGACTCTATTCTTCCTCTCAACCACACCGTTTTGTTGAGGAGTCCTTGGAGCTGAGAAATTGTGATCAATCCCCACATTGTCACGTAACTTCTCGCCGAAGGCGTTGTTTTCAAATTCGCCACCATGATCAGTCCTTATACCTGAAATTGCAAAGCCTTTCTCGTTCTGGACCTTTTTGGCAAAGGTAACAAAGTGATCAAACGTTTCATCTTTAGATGATAAAAATATTGTCCAAGTAAATCTAGAATAATCATCAACTATGACCAAAGTGTAAAGATTTCCACCAAGACTTTTTACTCTACCGGTCCAACTAGATCCATATGAAGTAATTGAAGAGGTCTATTAGTTGAGATCTCATTTTTTGCTTTAAAAGAAGATTTGGTTTGTTTTCCTCTTTGACAAGCATCACTGAGACTATATCATTTTTGAAATTCAATTTAGGAATACCAATGACCAAATCCTTTTTCAAAGCAACTTGTCAAGTTGAAACATATTAACATGAGCTAATCGTTTATGCCATAACCAACTCTCATTCAAGTTACTAACAAAACAGTTTTCAGAAGTCAAGCATTGCTAGAGAAGTTAAGAGTATAACAATTTCCATCTCTAGGTGCTCTAAATAAGGCTTTAGTTTTCAAATCATCAATGGAGACTAAATCCTTTCTAACAATCAAGCATTCATTTGAATCAAAGATAACTAGGTTACCCTTGTCGGTGCTTTGGCTCACACTTAGGAGGTTGTGACACAATCCTTCTACTAGGTAGACATCTTTGATGAGAGGACCTTCATTGTTTCCTATCTCACCAATCCCAAAGAATTTTTCCCGATTGGTCTCCTCCAAATGTGACTCTACCACCATCCTTTGGTTTGATTGAAAGGAATTTAGATTCATCTCCAGTCATGTGTCTTGAGCACCCACTATCAATGTACCACTTGTTGGGTCTTGATGCTCTAAGACAAACCTGCAATTCACAAGGGATCAAGCCTTAGGTACCCATCTTTTCTTGGGTCCTTTGGAGTTAGTTTTGACCTTGGGAACATAAGTTCCTTTCGGTACCCATTGATAATTTCCCACAGGCTTAACTTTTCTTTCTTTCTTATGAAAGCAAGATGAAGTAGAATGACCCTTCTTATTACAGTAATTGCAATGTGCAAAGGGATTTGAAGAGTGAACTGATTTTGTGAAATAGTTCATGTACATTTTTTGACCACTCTTCTTCTTGCCTTTCCTCTTATCAAAATCTGGTCTGTAACCAATGCCTGATCTATCATGTATAAAACGTTGTTGTTTCAAAATGACATTGAGCATTTCACTTCCTCTAGTGAATTTCTCAAGTGTCTTTGTAAGATATGAATTCTTTTTCTTCGATCGGACAATCTTGACAAATAGTATTTTCTCAAGAGGAAAACTTTTCAACTTGAGATTCAAGAGTAAGATTTCTTTTTTTCAATTTGAAATATTTTTCAGCAAGTTTTTCAAATTCAAATTGCACATCATATATTCATCAAATAGATCATCATAAGGAGGTTTGCAATCATATACCTCTTCAAGTTTAGCACGTTGCTCTTCTTCTTCACAACTAGACATATATTTGCTTTTTCTTCCTCATCCTCATCATCTTCATCAGATGAGCTATCACCCCAAATGCCGGAGACATAAGCTTTCTTCTTGTATTTGCTGAACTTCTTCTTTTCTTTGTCTTTGTTGTTCAGCTGTGGGCATTCAGACTTGATGTGGCCAGGCTTTTGACATTCGTAGCAGATGACTGGCTTCTTTGCCTCATAGCTGGAGCTAGCTTTATGAATTTTTTTGAAGCCTTGGTCCCTCTTGTAGAATTTCTTGAATCTACGAACCATCATGCCTATTTCCTCATCTTCGTCTACATTCTCATTTTCTTCATCTGAATCTTTAACTTCTCTTGCAGCCTTGAGGGCAATTCCTTTGTTCTTGCCATGAACTTCATCAAGTCCCTTCTTGAATTTTAGCTTGGCTTCATACTCGACACAAGCTTCCAAAGAGAGCGACCACGGACGTCATTGATTCTCCTCGCGCTTCCTCTATCGTTTGTGACCTTGGCCTCCCATTCCTTATTCAGAATGTTTAGAATCTTTCTCACTTGAACCGGCTGGTCGTATTCCTTTCCAAGAGCCGCGAGTTGATTTATGAGATGGGTGAAACGAAGCTGAAATTCTCCAATGGATTCACCAGGCTTCATTCGAAGAAGATCATATTCGGTCATAAGAATATTGACTCGTTTTGCTTTACTCCAAACCTGTTCCTTCATGAGCTATCTCCGAGCATCCCACATGGCCTTAGCGAGATGATAAGGTGCAAATACGAAAGTATTCTTGTTGACTCGCACTTGCACTTTGGAGAAGCGAGAACCGCCTTCTTTGGAGGGTGACGTTTCTTCCGTCGTTCTCATCATATTCCTCTTCTAGCTTGGGAACTCGACTCCATCTTCTACGGTTGATGGCTCATAATCTCCTCTTTCAAATACTCTCCAAAGACCATACTCAGTTGCCATAACAAACACTTTGAATTTGGCCTTCCCGGAAGGAGTAGTGCTCTCCATTGAAACCAAAGTGGTCTCGTTGATAGATGCTCCATCGGGTAAGATACCTTCCATAATGATCCTTCTCGAGTTGTTAAGCTCTTAAGAGAAGACCTTGCTCGATACCAAATGTAAATGGAGCAATATACCCAAGAGGGGGGGTGAATTGGGTATTTTAAAAACTTTTCTGAAAATGCTCTGTTTTGAACAAGTTAAAACAGATTATAGCAGAGGAGGAAGGGAAGGAAAGCTTGCACAGAAGAAATTATCCTGGTTCGGTCTTATCCTCGACCTACATCCAGTCCCCAAGCCACACTTGGGATTTTCAATCCACTATACTCACAACCGATTACAAACTGCTGTACTCAAGAGTAGTTCTCTCTCTAGAACTCACTCCCCCTTACAAGTTGCAATCAATACACCCAACCACCAAGTCCCCTGACTTGTGGTTATCTCAATCAATAAATGATTTACAGATAGAACTCTCTCACGGAGCGAGATAAAATGAACATCAAGTGCAAGTATCAGATTGATACAATATAGATGAAAGCTGAACACAATAAATGACAATCAATGAATTTTCGCTCTCAGTAGTTGTATCAGCTTGAGAAGAAGTTAATGAACTCTATTTATAGGTAGAGAACATTAAATGACCGTTGTATGATGAATCCAACCGTTGTGAGTGATTAGCATTAAGTCTGGTCATCTTCTCTCTCTAAACTCCAACTAATCCAGGTGCTAATATGTTCTGAGGTGGAGCTCTGAGGATTTGTCCGTTGGAGAAGAGTTTGCTTGATGAAGAAAGTATTTTTGAACGTTGAGAATGCGTGCTCAGAAGGATTAACCAAAAGGAGGTTGGTTTGCAGGAGTGCATTAAATGTACTGAGCACCTTTTTGCTTTTTGCTTTGATCTTCATTAATCTTTATTTGTGCTAACTGAAATCCACTCAATAAACATGTTAAATATATCTGGGAATATAAGTGAATGATTCATGAAGGCAATTGGAACAAACAAGAGTGATTTGTTGAATTGTCTGATTTGAATTTTTGAAACAACGACACGAACTCGAGTTCAGTTCATGCAGGCTCGAGTTCGAAGCTTCGAAGTGTAAGGGCGTTTAAGTTCAAAAATTGCTAAACTGGAGGTTTGCAAAATAGAACCTGAGGTTCTTGAGACATAAAAGCTTTCTTTGCTCTCGGGTTGCTTGGAACTCGAGTTTGCACATAGTGAACTCGAGTTCACTCCATCCAGAGAGGAAATCGATATTTTGACTTTTGAGAAACTTCTAGCAAAAGTATGAACTCGAGTCTATTAGTGGGTAGGCTCGAGTTTGACACTGTTTAGCAAAATCTCAGCTTTTTGGTATACAAGCTCAAACCTGAGGTTCATACCGTGAACTCTAGAGTTCTTCTTAATTTGAAAAACACATTGCCCTTTGTAGGAGGTGAACTCGAGTTTACAATGATAGGCTCGAGTTCGATTATCTTTGAAAAACTTAAATGCTCTCGGCACAAATAAACCCGAGGTTTAAGTACACGAGCTCGAGTTTGTTTGACTTGAAAAACTCTGAGTGCTCTCGGCTTGAAATGAACCTGAGGTTTAAATGCATAGGCTCGAGTTTGTTTTGTTGAAAGCTTTTAAAAGATCTCAAATGAGGCAAACCCGAGGTTTGATAGAGACAGAGCTCGAGTTCGTTTGGCTAAAGTACTTTTAGGAGCTTTTCAAATTTGAAAAACTTTGCTTCCAATGAAACAGTGAAGAGTACCCAAAGCTCTTAGTACTTGAAAAAAATCTTCCCGCCAGAGGTAAACCTGAGGTTCAAGTTAATAGGCTCGAGTTTAAAAAGAGTTTTAAACTTACAATGTTATCGGCCCAACCTAAACCTGAGGTTCACATTTGTGAACTCGAGTTCTCACAGACAAACCTGAGGTTTGGTGTAAGATTTGAAGTGTTATATCCCAAGTTTGGTCTTTGTTCCAAAGCGAACCTCCGGTTTGTAAAAGCAGGCTCGAGTTTGTCAAAGCCTGAGTGTTTTATATTGAAAATAACAAATTCCAACTACACTTAATCTTGTTTACAATTGTCGGTTATCATCAAAACCCTTAGAGAACTAACAGTCAATAGACGCCTATGGACTTATCAACACTTGCACATTGACTTGTCAATGGACGCCTATAGACTTTTCAACACATGCACATGGACTTGTCAACACTCGCACATAGACCTGCAGTGCAATCCTTTCCACTTGTTGGCATATATTTACCTATATTTACATAATAGGTCTAATGCAATCAAGGACACAAATTATGCATAATCTTACTAAAGCACTAATATAAAGTCAATACAATTAGTCTATGTAATACCCCAAATTTTAGGACAAGAGGCTAGATAATAAGTCTGAATTAAGTAGACTACTAAGTCTAGTTTAGCAAAAGTCCTATATAGAAGAATGATTGGATCAGTGCTTTATCTGATAGTAGGTCCGCCGACATTCAATTCAATATGGGGATATGTGCAAGATATTAATCTGCCCCAAAGGAGTCTCATGCTGAAGTTGTTGCTTGAGCTATAAAACTTGTCCATAGTAACTTGATATGACAATATACTCAACTTCGGTTGAGGATAATGAGACAGGGGTTTGCTTCTTGTTAAACCAAGACACAAGGGAACCACCAAAGAATTCACATTGGCCACTTGTGCTTTTCCGATCAGTCTTGTATCTGGCATGTAACACCCCTACTTCTGTATATTTGTACAAGCATGAATAAGTATAGTAATGAGAAGTTTTGATTCAAATTCGAAGCATTTATCTTCTGTAATTTATGGCATAAATTATTTTAAAGACTCTAAGATGAAAAGCTATTGTTTATAATTAAATGGATAATTACTAAGTCAAAATGGAAAGGAAACAATGACAAGTTACGTAATAACTTGTGGGTGAAGAGAGCTCGAAGAAGGGTAAGCCAGTGTGATGTATAAGTGACAAAAGACATTAGTGGGACGCGAAGTCCGACCCAGTGGGATATGGTATGCGTGTCCAACCAAGAAAGAGAGAGAGAGAATGAGACTCGGACCATGTGTAGAAAGAAAAATCAGTAGTAGTGATGATTCGTCGGACACGTGACGTTTCAGGGTCAGAAGTTGGATTTTCGGTAGCACGTAGTACGAGGTAGTTATGAGATACTAAAATATGAATTTCTTGCTCCCCAAGGCACTATGTTTCGACCACCTATGGTCAGGCAGAAGAGACTGTTGATCCCGCCCCACACAAGTCTAACTGAGTGGCACAAGTCTCGAGGAAAAGTGTAACCGGCAAAAAGCAGCTGAGTGAGACCGGTTAGGGGTTTTCGGAGACGGGCCCATACTCTCAAGCCCAGGGAGATGGCGCCACTTAGTGGGCCAGAAGAGAGAGAAATGTGACTTGGAGAGCAAGCAGAAGGTCACATTAGGTAATAATGAGGAGAGAGAAAATAAAATAATTAGGATTAATCTGGACCACACATTTGAATCTGACATGACAAGAGGAATGACATGTAATTATGACCCCACATGGTCATAAATGGCGCCATTTTGGGCAGATAAAGTGGGTCGCACTGACTTGGAGAAGAAGCAAGCAAAATGACCATTTTACCCTTGAAGTGTTATTTTAATCAGTGGACAAAACCTACACCTAGTAACTCCAAAAACCATCATCAAGGGCAATCTGGGAATCTGATTTTAGAGCATAAAAGGTGCCACCCATCTGCCAAGAATTCTCTAGAATTTCTTGGGAAACAAGTCAAGGAATTATATTTAAATTTGAAGCATTCTTCCGACCACCTGTTAATAACCAAACCTGGATAATAGCCCTAACCAAGAGGGTCTATATAAGGACTTCACTTGTTCATTTTCCACCTGCTAAGGACGATTTCAAGGTATAGGTAGAGAGTGTTCAGCTGAAGGTCTTGATTCAAGAAGAAGAGAAGGTCATACGCAACCGAAAACTCAAGGTAAGCACCTAATTGATAACCTAGTAATTCTGTTTCTGCCCAATGATGTTTAACGTGGAGTTGCAATAGGATTTTGATGTTTTTGAGGTTCTCATTGAGTCTAAAATGTGATTTTGAGTGGGGACAAGTAGGATATCTTTTTCTAAACCTGAAAAGCCTAAGTCTTCAAACTATGCAAATCTGCTAACTTTTATTGTTTCTAGGTAGTGAATGGAAATCTATGGTTTTAAAATAGCAAATGAAGTTCAAATGATTTGAAATTTTACGTGGTTAAAGTATGCATCCTGAGGATAATTTTGATATAATATTTTGTGTCATTTTGATTTTCCAACCGAGAGTTCTTTGCTGTTGAAAATGACCCAAAAACATGGACTTTGTCTTGGACTAGTGGCTTAAGTTTGGGAATAAGGGAAGGATTCGAACCCATATGACTTTGGGAATTATTTTTTTGGTAAACCATACATCCTAAGGGTTCAATGGACACTGATTTCACATCAATATGAGTTTTCTAGAATTTATTAAAAATCGTCGAATTCAGGTCAAAGTTTCTGGAAAATTGTGGAGTTGGGCGAAGTTTATGGAACTTGAAGTAAAGTTTGTATATATGATTGAAAGCATGGTATTTTGTTGTATCTAGGGTGATAGCACGTGTGGGACATATTTCCAACACTAAGGGAAGAGTTTACCATTTTCTGTTAACTTGCATACTTTATGTTACTCTCGCATGTGTGTTGTATCATGATTGAGGAGTTGGACTGTAGTACCTTGTGGACTGTGTGTCCTTGGGTTACTGCTGAAGTCCAAGGTATTTCGGGCTATAGTGCTTATGGGACTGTGTGTCCTTAGGTTACTGCTGAAGTTTGAGGGCATGTAGGACTGTAGTACCTGAAGGACTGTGTGTCCTTGGGTTATTGCTGAAGTCCGAGGTATATGAGGTAGGGCCTATGTGACTGTGTGTTCATAGGTGGCTACTGAGGCCTCTTGGGATAGGTGGTTAGGGTCTGCAGCCCAACTCCTCAATTGTAATGTTGGTTATTTGTACTGTCATAATAGATTTTTTTTTTTTGGATTTTGCAAATAATATTTTAGAACCTGTGGGGATTCTTGTATGTAATCAAGTAATAAATATTAGTGTATTTGTGCTATTTCTGTTCGCCCACTAAGCTGCACATTATTGCTCTGATTATGTGTAATATCCTGAATTTTAGGCCTAGAGACTTGAGGATAGGCTTATATCAGGTAGACGACTAGACCCAGTTTAGGAGGTGTGACAATATTATGAAGAGAATTTTTTTTGGGTGTTTGAGTGGAATTTAGCCGAACATTTGGTTTCTCTAAAATTTTAAATTTTAGTATATAATGTAATATACAAATATTTGTCATGGGATTAATATTTCAATGACCAATTGAGGCCATAGTTTTGGCCAAAAGAAGGATTAAATAAAGTTTGACATAATTTGTATTTTTGTGGAAGAAAGTCAATCAAGTTTATTTTAATATGCCACTTGTCTTCAAGGGAGGACAATATGACTTTCAACATTTACACCTCAACATGGTTAATTAATGCTAATTAGTGAGCTACAATTCTTCCTCAGCAGGAAAACCAATCGGCCAAGCTAGACAAATGGAGAAGATTCAAGAAGCTTATGGAAAATTAAATTGTAAAGTAGTATGTGATAAGTCAAGATCTGTAATCTACAAGTTTCTTACTTAGGCCCTTGGATTTTTGCCAAGTGTGCATGTAATTAATGTAAGAAAGATGACTCAAAGGCTTCTTAAAATAAGCCTCAAATTCATGCAAAACAAGGGGGAGAGAGAAAATCAACAAAACTTGCAAAATAAGCCAAGTTAAGAGGATATTTTGTAAGGGTACTTTGGTTATTTGATTTTGGGGGATTTTCAAGTTCCTTCTTGACATATTTTGAGACATTTTGTACTCTATTTTGTATGAGTATTTTGACCAAGAGCTTAAAGGGTAAAGAAAGGGAAAGAAACAAGAAGTGTGTTCAAGAAGCCTTTCTCATAATTAGAAAGTTAAGAGGCTTGCTTGAGAAGCTACATGTGATTTGAAATTACTTAGGTCATGCTTGCATAATAATTTTGACATCATCCAAGAGTGTTTGAGAAGGAAAAATAAGCTTCCCAAATAAACCTATAATTTCGGTCTTCAAGGAGGAAAAGAATGTTAGAAATTATGCCTTAGGGGCAAGTCATTGTTCTTTAAACGTTTATGTTATTTAAAGTATTCTCTTTTAGTTATCATTTCATTTGCATGTTTATAGTGATAACTGTATCCTTGGGTATATCTTATAGATTATCCTAAATGTTCCTGGTCGGTCATCTACGCGGGAGCGAAGATGAAATAAGACTAGTATGACTTTGATGAGGTATGAAGATACAAATCAAAGTCACAGGCACTTGTAAGAGTACAAGGTGTTGGACCGACCCACTATGAGAGAGTTGCATGGATTTAGTCATAAGCTTATCTCATGTATAATTGCGTCACAACGCCCTAGGACTTGAGATCATCATGGATTCCTACAAAATGAGTCGCTAATCTTTGACCTAGTCAAAAGTCACCTTTGATCGGCTGATGATAAAGGCTATGATCGGGATCGGTGGTTTTCATACAGAGGAATGTGAATGGTTAAGATGAAATTTGTCCCTTACATCTGTAGAGAGATGATACTAGGCCCCTCGATAAGTGAGTCTGAGAAACGTATGGCCATACTACGATGGAAAGGAATTTCCATTCCAATTAGACTACTCAAGAATCGAAAGTAATGGTCAAAACAAAGTTGACATTATATTATAATATCATATAAATTCAAAAATAATAATGATATTATTTATAGATAATAATAATATTATGTATAGTATTTAATTTATTTAATAAATTAAATAACTATAATAAATTAAGATATTGTATCTCGATTTAATTTTCGAATAAAGATATAGTATCTGATTTAATTAAATAGAAAGATATCATATCTTAGATTTAATTTATAAAGATAAATTAAATGTGTAGGCTCATAATTCGGATTAAATACATATATTAGATTAGATTTGTTGGAATGATTTAATTAATATATTATTTTAATTCAAATTTGAATTTCAAGATTAATTATATTAATTTTGAATATTTTAATACGGCTCATTAGGGTTTTAGAAACTCTTTAAATAGATATTAATTTAGTCGTATTAAGAGCACGGATGAATTAGGGAAAGCGTAAGAAACCACAGAGAGAAAGGAGAGACGCGAGAATCAAGGCGCTAGCACGCTACCGTCCGTGTTCAAGGCTATTCATGTGGATACTGGCAGAGGGAGGAGAATCATAGAGTTGACTTCTGGTGATCGAGCAGGTTACCCATGAGTTCAAATAGAACGAGACGCACACCAGTTCGATATAGGTACAGTTTTTTTTTTCTAACGAACCTTGATTTAAATGCTGTTGAGTGATCCTCTTTGGGATTCCTAAATATTTTAATTCCATTGTGTGTGCGGATCCCAACAAAGAAGACAAGAAATAATGGTTTAAACAAGAAGCCACAAAATCATCTAAAAGGACCTTGAGAAGACTTATGAAAGAAACCAAGATTCCTCTAGAAGCTAGAAGAAGGATGAAAGAGAAAAGTCTTGTGCAAGCCATGTTACACCCCTATTGGCCTCGCCCTTTCGGGTGGCGGGTTAGAAGGATTCCTTTACTTAATTACCTTTCCTTCACTATTAGGTCCATTTAATAAATATCACAGTGAGTGTAACAGAGCATTTAACCGGTTTGGACGATCTACTGTACCGGTAAAAGTAAAATAAACAGAAAGTAAAAGTCCTCGAAGGGTTAAGGGTATAGTCATGTAAAATAAATACTAAAAATATATACAGTCATCCCAAATATAAATACAAAATATAATAGGGCATCCCCTATTCTTCATCTTCATAGTAATGCCCTACCTCTCCAAAAAGGTTCTTCAAATGTCAGGCACGTCCTCTTGTGTCTATAGAAGAGTTTGGAGTCCGATAATGGCCCCCAGAGTAACTGTTAATACTCATGTACTAAATGTGTAAAGTGTATGCATGCAACCATATCACATATAAAAACATAGATAACATGCCAAATATACCACATATGCAAACAGAAACTACACAACAATATGTCTTCGTATGTTTGAGCCGCCTTATCAAGGCAGGCCCTAGATTTATCAGAATCACAAACCTCGTACCGTCGAGCCGCTAGAACCAGGCTAGCCCGGATTTACCGGAATCACAACCATCGAGCCGCCACTCAAGGCAAGCCCCGGATCAATCCTTAGTGCTAGGACACAATCATTAGGGACTCAAACCCCAGCATGCTCTGCATGCATTTTGGAAAAAGTACAAAACACACATGGCAAGATAAACATACGACAAACACATAAAAGTATTTGAGTAAAGCAGTTACTACTTGTGGGGTATACACCGCCTTAATATTTTAATGTGCCTGATAGCTTCCCTAGATATGATTTAGCCCTAAATAACACCAAAATACCATATTTTAGTATTTACAAAAATACCCTTACATTTTCTTCTTAAATCCGAGCTTTCACCATTTTTCCAAAAAATCCAGTGAATCTGTCCTAACTTCAAAGATTTTTAACAAATTCCAAAAAATCATATTTGTACAAAATCAGTGCCATCTGAACCATTAAGATGTCTAAGCTTCAGTAAAAATATTTCCAAAGTCCACAAGTGTTCATATTTTGGCGTGTAGCTCAATTTCCATCCACCGGTCGAAATACCCTGTTGCTTCCGAGCCTTTTTCAAAAATTAATTTCTCCCAGATGAAAACTCAAAAGACATAAACATACATATCACGGTGTAGCCCAGGATGTCTACTTTGTACCTGTAAAATTTCCTCTCAAAAAAATTTCATTTACTATTTTAAAAACTCAGGTGAAGCTTCGCTGCCCAGAATTTCTAGAAATTGGCAGAGTGCTCCTTTTTAGGTTTTCGGTGTTTTTGAGTTCAAACTTAAACCATGACCTAACCCCATACAAAATAATGTTTTAGACTCATTGGAACCCTAAAAAACACTGAAATCAGATCACAACACCAAGCCCTATCACCGTGGACGAAAATCTCAACTTGAACTTCAAAGAGTTGAGTTTTCGGTGTTTACCTGAAATCAGAGATTTGGCTTGTTGTTCTTGGTGATTTGGCTTTTTTTTCTAAGTGAGGAAGGCTTGTTGGACTCTCCCTCTTTCCTTTTATGGTCACGCCACTTAGGAGTAAATATAAAGAGTTGAAGCCCTTTTAAAATGATTAAAATGAGTCTCGTAGGTTTGGATTATCTGGTGCTTATTTTTGTCCATTTGTTAATAAATTGAATCGGGCTTTTTGTCGTAATCCCCAAGAATCTCTAGTGAATTCTAGGGAACTCCAGAATAGGGACATGTAGCGCATCCCCCTCCATACATGGCAGATTGTTAATTTTCAAATGGTGAAAATTACCTATTTTGGCCCGAAACACCTTTTTGTCCACTAGTTAAAGGCTTTTACTTTGATTTCTGGTTTATTTCTTGTCAATTTTTATAGAGAATTCTTAGATATTTTAGGGGATATATGGCTCCGTCTGGGCCCCACAATATCTGATCCCTTGCCTTTTTATCTGCCTATTTCACTTTATCCAATTCGGTCTTTTATATACTAGTCCTTGTTGGGCCCTACTGGTTAAAAGGGTGCTTCCTTTTTTCACTTTTCTTCAAATTTTTAGATATTTTCCCCTGTTTGGACATACATATGTGGCGCCACTCTTCTCTCCCATGTGGCCCCCATTTGTCTCATTCAATCTAAAAAGAAGCCCCTAATTAGTCTTTATTGGTCCCCCTTTTTTTATTGGTTAACATCTTATAGGACCTGTATTTTGTGTTTGGGCCTGAGTACAGATAAAATTATCTGATTTTCCTTCTCTCTCTTTGGGTGGACGAAATTGAATGCTTAAGGGGTAAGGATTTGACTAATTTGCCCCTGTAATCATTAGTTACTTTTTGCTTTTTCATCCCGTAGTGACACGTGTCCTTAAGTTCTTTTCATTCCTATCTTCTAAAAAACGTAGAAAATCCTCATCAGTCCAAAAATCATGTGCACATCTATTTTAGCACATTTTTGCTTAGCTAATCGTCCCATACCTTAGTGTTGGAAATTATGCCCTAGGGGTAAGTCATTGTTTTCCATTTAGTTATCATTTCATTTGCATGTTTATAATGATAACGGTATCCCTGGATATATCTTATAGATTAACCTGAATGTCCTTGGTCAGTCACCTACGCGGGAGCAAAGATGAAATAAGAGCAGTATGACTTTGATGAGGTATGGAGATACAAATCAAAGTCATAGGCACTTGTAAGAGTAGAAGGTGCTGGACGACCCACTATGAGAAAGCTGCATGGATTTAGTCATAAGCTTATCTCATGTATAACCGCGTCACAACGCCCTTTGACTTGAGATCATTATGGATTCCTACATGATGAGTCGCTGATCTTTGACCTAGTCAAAAGTCACCTTTGACCGGGTGATCATAAAGGCTTGGATCAGGATTAGTGGTTTTCATGCAGAGGAATGTGAATGGTCAAGATGGAATTTGTTCCTCACATTTATAGAGAGATAATACTGGGCCCCTCGATGAGTGAGTATGAGAAATGCAGGACCATACTACGAAGGAAAGGAGTTTCCCTTATTAGACTACTCGAGAATCAAGAAAGTAATGGTAAAGAACAGGAAGTTGACATTATCTATGCCTCATCCTTGACCAAATTATCGCATGACAAAAGGGACGTGACATGATTGTATCATAGGCAATGTTGTTAAAATTGAGATCCTATATAAGATCGGAAGAAGGTGTGATGATCTTAAATCGTGGAATCGACACGGATCGTAAGATCCTATTACCTAAGATGTAAAGTTATATTCGACTATACATATTTGCATGGAAAATAACTAACATTAATTATAAAACTCGAAACATAATATAAAAATAACAATAATAATATAGAGTTGTCAACTTGGCAATATATAAAACAAAACCAAAACACCAAAAGCCATAGGGTATGAATTTTGATTCTATTTAGAGTCAAGAGCCATATGGGCCATACCAAACAAAATTTAAACAAGTAAAAAAATAATAATAATAAAAAACCAGCCAACTAAGCCAAGCCTAGTCCAACTATTACTATCAAGACAAAGAAAATTCCACCGACTTTAAGCTAGGCAGCTGGAGTGCGATGAGTAATCCAAGAAATTTCACTTTTTGTCCTTTTCCCCCCACAAAATCCAAGAAATTTCACAAACACAAAGAAAGAAGACGCATGCTAAACCCCCCAAAAAAAAAAACAAAACACACTAACATTTACGTATCCAAGCATAAAAAAGTTTATCTCTTCCCCATATTTTACTTTTTCTTTCGCTGCCTTTTCATTTACTACAGAGCGGCCCACCATCTTTTCCTCCTCTTCCAAATCCACCATCGACCAGCTACAGTACACCGTCAAGTGCAGCGAGAAGCCGAGAATGTTTAAAGGATACCAGAGATCTAGCTACACCGAGTGCAGCCCGCAGCGGCCAGCGAGAATTAAAAGCTGGATCTGAAATGTGCGATACCAAAGATCATACGAGTTACACGTCGATCCTACCGTTCCCAAGCAATATGCGATTTTGGTTAACAACTGGATCGTTTGGGTTCAATATATCGCATGATCGAGCGATCCAGCGATTTAAAGCGCGATTTTAATAACAGTGATCATAGGTAGTATCGTATCATCGATCCCCATATGAATTGGGTAGTCACATTGTCTTGCTAGAGGCCGCTTGTGACTTGTGGGTTGGTATAGTATTGGCCCATTGCCAATCTCATGTGGGCCTACAGGGTCGCACACAAGAATAGCCCAACTCGAGCAAAAGTGTCCAGATTCATGAAATCTTATATATGTCTAAGATTTAATGAATACAGTATTTAATCTAGGATGGATATATATATATATATGTATGTATATATATGTATATATTTATTATTAAATTCAAAAATAATAATGATATTATTTATTGATAATAAATTATTATATATAGTATATAATTTATTTGATAAATTAAATAACTATAATAAATTGAGATATTGTATCTCGATTTAATTTTCAAATAAAGATGTAGTATCTCGTATTTAATTAAATTGAGATATAATATCTCAGATTTAATTAAATATAAAGACATCATATCTCGATTTAATTTATAAAGATAAATTAAATCTGTAGGCTCATAATTTGAATTAAATAAATATATTTGATTAGATCTTTTGGACGATTTAATTAATATATTGTTTTAATTCAGATTCAAATTTCAAGATTAATTGGATTAACTTTTGGAATATCTTAATACAACTCATTAGGGTTTTAGAAACTCTTTAAATAGATATTGATCTAGTCGTATTAAGAGGACAGATGAATTAGAGAAGCCGCAAAAAACCCTAGAGAGAAAAAGAGAGACGCAAGGTTTGAAGGCGCTAGCATGCTGCCGCCCATGTTCAAGTGCTATTCGTGTGGATACCGGTAGAGGAGGAGATTCGTAGAGTCTACTCCTGGTTGATCGAGTAGGTAGCCCACGTGATCAAATCGAAGGAGACGCTCACTAATTCGCATAGGTATGGTTTCTAACGAACCTTGATTTAAAGTCGGTTGAGCAATCCTCTTTGGGGTTCGTAAAAGTTTTATAATTCTGCTGCGTGTACGGATGCCAATAGTGGCATCAGAGCCAGATCAACCAAGCGTTTAAATTGGGTTTTCTATATGCATATATATGGATATATATGTTTAAACCAAATCCTGTATGCTTTAACACATAAATTCACGTTAGGGTTTTCGTGTGGATTTGAATCGTTCATATCAGAGATCACGTTCCATATAGGTCATATTCTGAAACGTTCAGAATGGACGATCATGCTCGGACGTCGATCATGATCGGAAGCAACAGTCCGTTCGCGCGCCTTGGTCATGTTCTCGAATCGTTCGGAATGGTCATCGATGCTTGACGACAATCGCCGTTGGGTTTAGACGTTGATAACGCTCGCGGATCGGTCATGGTTTAAAGTGTTCAGATCAGACAACGATCACGCTCGTGTTTTGGTCACGCTGGGGTCGAACTTGTTCAGACGTTCAGGTAATGATGGTCGAACACGTTCGGACTCGCTGAGAACATTTGGGTTCATCCTTCAACTTTGTCTTTCTGAGTTGTCCATATTCAACGACGGTCACGTTCGACTTGACCACACTCAGACGTTCAGATCAGACATGTTAAGGATGACTTCTTTTGTTCGCGCGACCATGCTCGGACAACGCCTTTTGGGGTTTTAAATTATTTTTTATGAAACAATCTTTCTAAAACAATATGATGTTTTGAAAAGCTCTGGGGGCGTTGCCCCCATGATCCCCTCACAAGGGCGCTGCCCCCATGCCCGCTAACCGGCTAGCGGGACCGCCATGACTAGCTATTCGTAGCGTGAGAATTTAAATCTGGATATTATATTATATATATATATTATATAATATAATATAAATTAGAGAATTTTAATCATGAATAATATTTTATTTCATAATCGTATGAATTAATATATGTTGTGATTTACTTTTTAAGTGTTGTTTGGGTATGGTGAACAACATGGCTCTAGAGTTTTACAAGTGTTGTAAATTTTTTAAATATGGCCTACGAGCCATGCCTCTCTCTAAATACTCTTGATGTACATTCTCTTCTCATCCCACTCCCCTCGTATGTTGAAACGAGGTTTCTCCTTATGTATTTTCTTTTATCATTTAGAGAAGTCCTCTCATTGGCTTGAGAGGATTTAAGGTTAGATGAGTCATGTTGTGTCACGGTTTTAATTCACGCTTTAATTATGTTTTGATTTGATCACCGCATGATTAATTTAAAATTTTAATTATGATTTGATTAGATCACTCATAATTAATTTAGAATTTTAATTATGATTTGATTAGATCACTCATAATTAATTTAGAGTTTTAATTATGATTTGATTGGATCACTGCATAATTAATTTAGAGTTTTAATTATGATTTGATTAGATCACTCATAATTAATTTAGAGATTATATGAGATTCAATTGTGATTGCATTCATATAAGTAGAATTAATAGGATTAATTAGATTATATAAAACAACACCCTCTAATAAAATCTTAAGTTGCAATGCCATCAATAAATGAATACTTGTCAAAACCTAGATCACCCATTTGTATGTTCCAACAAAGTGGATGCATTTGAGTTATCTTGGTGAGACAAGAGTGAGTAATGGTGATAGTCATCATTCATTATTATCTTAACTTAATTGAGATTATCAAAACAGTTTTGGATCTCAAGGCATTAGATGGGATTAAACGTGCCGGTCATATGATGATCGAATCCCATAAAGATCTAAGAGTTACATGTGATGTAATTGGAAAAGGGTTGCCTACCTAAATAACTTGATGTTAAGCGTCCTGCCAAAGCGGACTTAATTTTAATCCAAATATGGATCTTAGCCCACTATTATAATGAGAGTTGTTAATTCAGTGAGAGGTTAGTAATTAAACTTTGCATATCTTTTAGTTGTAGAATCATGTAGGCTAGCAATACTACAACACCATCAATGCGATCAGTCCTTGAGAAGGACGAACTCGATGAGACAAACTTTCTTGACATGTTTGGGAACTTAAGCTTTTATCCTAAGCACGAAAGAAAGGAGTATCTCATCGATCAACCTATTCTTGATGAGCTTGCAGCTATTGATCCAAGAACTCAGACTGGTGCTTATATAAAGCATAAGGATGACTCTGTGGATGCAGGAAGCCTGATGCCCGCCACTATGGTTCCAGACCTCGACAGAGATCTAGAACTTGTGGAGATGATTGATCATCTCATGGAAATGTTCCAGCAACAGGCAAAGCAAGAGGGGTATGAGACCACAAAGGCCTTATTTTCTTGCAAGATGGCTGAAGGTGCATCAGTTTGTCCTCATGTTGAAAATAAAAGACTACATTGATCACATTGAAAGGCTTAGATTACCCATGTCCCAGGAGTTAGCTACAGATGTGATCTTGAACTCACTCCCAGGAAGTTATGATAACTTTGTCACGGATTACAATATGAACAACATGGAGGAATCCATTTTTGAACTACATGGGATGCTCAAAACAGCTGAGCAGAGCATTCGGAAGAAGCCCAACATTGTTTTGATGGTTCAGAAAGTAAAGGGTATGGAAAGAAAAGGCAAGGGCAAAAGAAAGGGTGCGGCTACTTGGTAAGACCAATGAGTCAAACAGCCCGAGTCTAAGCCCGTAGTCAAGAAGGCAAAACCTCCGAAGGATGGGTTCTGCTTTCTTTCGCAATGAAATCGCTCATTGGAAGAAGAATTGCAAACTCTACCTTGAAGATCTGAAAAGAACAAGAAGGATAGCGTGACTCTCGCTTCAGGTATCTATGTCATAGATATTCGCTTTTCTACTTCCTCAACATGGGTATTAGATACTACATGTGGATCACACATTTGTAGAATAGGATCTCAAGGACAGTAGAAAATTGAATGGACATCTGTGACATAAACTACCAAAAGGATCAAGTCAAAAGATTTGAGTCTGACCTACCTATGTCATTGTTGTCTAGGCCATATAAATGAGAAACACATTTTGAAACTCCATAAAGATGGATTTCTTAACTCGTTTGATTTTGAATCATTTGATCCATGTGAGTCTTGTTTATTTGGAAAGATAACAAAGGCACCTTTTATTGGGTACAACAGAGAGCCATTTATTGGGCCTCATACATACCGATGTGTGTGGACCAATGAATACATCTGCCAGAGGATGTCATTTGTACTTCATTACATTTATAGACGATCTTAGTAGATATGGGAATATCTACCTAATGAAATATAAATTTGAATCTTTTAAAATGTTCAAAAATATTCCAAAATGAAGTGAAAAACCAACTCGGCGAAATAAATAAGGCACTTCGATCTGATTGGGGTGGTGAATATTTGAGCCAAGAGTTCATTGACCATCTTAGGAGTTGTAGGATTATCTCAGACCTTACTCCTCAAGGAACACCTCAACAGAATGATGTTTCTGAATGGAGGAATCGAACTCTATTAGATATGGTTTGGTATATGATTAGTCAAACAGATCTTTCACCTTCTTCTTGGGGCCATGCCCCAAGAAACAGCTGCGTTCACACTAAATCGTGTTCCGTCAAAGGCAGTTGAAAAGACACCATATGAGATATGGATTGGGAAGAAACTCAGTTTGTCATTTCTTAAAAATTAGGGATGTGAGGTTTACGTTAAACACCAAGCCTTTGATAAATTATCATCCAGATCCTCAAAATGCCTTTTTGTGGGGTATCCTAAGGAAACTAAAGGATACTATGTCTACAATGCCACCGATCACAAAGTGTTTGTTATTTGGAATGGTATCTTTTTGGAAAAAGAGTTTATCTCTAAAAGAACCAGTGGGAGTAAGGTGTACCTCAAAGAAGTTCGAGAGCCACAAGCCGACATAGAATCACAAATGGAAAAGGGAGAAGACTCACAACAAGTTGATGAGCCTACTCAAGTAACACAAGGCCCACGAAGGTCGAATAGATCACGACTATAGCCTCAGAGATATCAATTTCTGATTTTTGGAAGTTGTGATGTTTTTCTCATTAAGCAGAATGAGCCAACTACCTATCGAGAGGCCGTGGTGGAACTAAACTGCGAAAGATGGCTTAATGCCATAAAGTCTGAAATGTACTCCATGTACGACAATAAGGTATGGACCTTAGTCGATCCAACTGAAGGTGTAAAAACCATTGGGTGCAAGTGGGTTTTCAAAGAGAAAACTGGCATGGATGGCAAAGTAAATCTCTTCAAGGCACGACTAGTTGCAAAAGGATTCACTCAAACTTATGGTGTGGATTATGATGAAACCATTTCCCTAGTTGCAATGGCCAAATCAATCAGAATCCTTCTTGCCATTGCATCATATTATGGCTATGAAATATGGCAAATGGACGTCAAAACAGCCTTCCTTAAGGGAAAGCTCCTTGAGGATGTGTACATGACACAACTTAAGGGTTTTGTGCGTCCAGAGGACTGTGGTAAAGTTTGCAAGCTTCAAAGATCCATTTATGGATTGAAGCAAGCATCTCGGAGTTGGAATCATCATTTTGATGAAGTAATCAAAGAGTTTGGATTCATTCAAAACATCGATGAACCTAGTGTTTACAAGAAGGTTAGTGGAGCACAGTTGTATTTCTAGTGCTTTACGTTGATGACATCCTACTTATTGGGAATAACATTCCTACCATGCAGAGTGTTAATTCTTGGTTAGGAAAGTCTTTCTCAATGAAAGATTTAGGCGAAGCCACTTATATCCTAGGGATTAGGATCTATAGAAATAGATCCAAGCAGCTGATAGGCCTAAATCAAAGCACATACATAGACAAGATACTGCATAGGTTCAGTATGTAGGATTCTAAAATTGGTTACATGCCCATGTCTCATGGCGTTCATCTCAGTAAGGGTCTGTGTCCTAGGACACAAGATCAAAGAGACCGCATAAGTAAGATTCCATATGCCTTCGCCATTGGATCTATCATGTGTGCCATGTTATGTACTCAACCGGATGTGTCATTTGCCTTGAGTATGACCAGCAGATATCAACAAGATCCCAGTGAGGGTCACTGGACTGCTGTCAAGAATAAGGGTGAGCATGGTGCCCAGATGCCCAATACGTTCGCTCAAGCCTAGTAAAAAATTGCCCAGCCCAGCCCTAAAAAAGTGGCCCAAAAAAATTTGGGCAATTTTGGTTGGGCCGATGCTGGCGGGGCTAGGCATCGGGTAGGGTCCCGCCCGCCCATTTGGCCTTGCCCAAAAAATTAAATATATTTAAATAAATATTGTTCTACATATATTATTTTATTTAAAATATATTATATTATTATGTCTAAATATATTCTAAATATATTATATTATACTTGAGCTATCTCCAAAATTTTGAAATTCTATAAACTGTGTACTAAAATCAACTAAAATCTTCAAGAAGCAGGGTAAGGCGTCACTACGTGGGCAAGGGAAGCCCGCCTGCTTGCCCCATCTTACCCTACCTGAAAATAGTTAGGGCTTTTATTGGGCAGGGCTGGGCATCGGGCTGCAAAATGCAGCCCGTTCATTCTTTGGCTGGGCATCGGGCTGGGGGCTCGCCCTACCTAGCCCTGCCCATGCCCACCCTAGTCAAGAATATCCTGAAGTACTTGAGAAGCACTAAGGACTTATTCTTAATATATGGTGGCTTGGAGGATGAGCTATGTGTGACTGGTTACATGAATGCGAGTTTCCAAATTGACCAAGATGATCCAAGATCGCAATCAGGATATGTATTCCTGTTGAATGGTGGTGCAGTAAGCTGGAAGAGTTCTAAGCGGAACACTATAGCTGATTCTGCAACAGAAGTCGAGTATATAGCAGCATAGGATGCAACTAAGGAGGCCATTTGGATTAGAAAGTTCATTAATGAACTTGGGGTGGTTCCTACCATCTCAAATCTAAAAGACTTGTCCTGTGACAATAGCGGTCCTATTGCGCATACCAAGGAGCCTAGGTCACATCAAAGGACCAGGCACATACTCAGGCGATTTCATCTTATCAGAGAAATCAATGATAGAGGTGATATAAAAGTATGCAAAGTACCAGGAGAAGACAATGTATCATCATACTACGAAGGAAATGAGTTTCCATTATTAGACTAGTCGAGAATCGAGAAAGTAATGGTCAAGAATAGAAAGTTGACATTATCCATGCCTCATCCTTGACCAAATTATCGCGTGACAAAAGGGACGTGACATGGTTGTATCATAGATAGTATCGTATCATCGATCCCCATATGAATTGGGTAGTCACAATGTCTTGCTAGAGGCCCCTTGCGACTTGTGGGCTGGTACGATATTGGCCCACCGCCAATCTCATGGGCTGCGGTCGCACACAAGAATAGCCAAATATGAGCAAAAGTGTCCAGATTCATTGAAACTTATATATGTCTAAGATTTAATGAATACAGTATTTAATCTAGGATGGATATATATATATGTGTGTGTGTATATATATATTTATTATTAAATTCAAAAATAATAATGATATTATTTATTGATAATAATAATATTATATATAGTATTTAATTTATTTGATAAATTAAATAATTATAATAAATTAAGATATTGTATCTCGATTTAATTTTCGAATAAAGATGTAGTATCTCGATTTAATTAAATTGAGATATAGTATCTCAGATTTAATTAAATATAAAGATATCATATCTCAGATTTAATTTTAAAGATAAATTAAATCTGTAGGCTCATAATTCGAATTAAATAAATATATTTGATTAGATCTGTTGGACAAATTTAATTAATATACTTGTTTTAATTCAGATTCGAATTTCAAGATTAATTAGATTAATTTTGGAATATCTTAATACAACTCATTAGGGTTTTAGAAACTCTTTAAATAGATATTGATCTAGTCGTATTAAGAGGATGGATGAATTAGAGAAGCCGCAAGAAACCCTAGAGAGAAAAAGAGAGACGCAAGGTTTGAAGGCTCTAGCACGCTGGCGCCCGTGTTCAAGTGCTGTTCGTGTGGATACCGGTAGAGGGAGGAGATTCGTAGAGCCCGCTCCTGGTTGATCGAGTAGGTAGCCCACGTGATCAAAAGTTCGAAGGAGACGCTCACTAATTTGCATAGGTATGGTTTTTAACGAACCTTGATCTAAACACCGTTGATGGATCCTCGGATGGGATTCGCAAAATTTTTTAATTTCGCTGTGTACGGATCCCAACACTTAGGGCATAGCTAAATATCATTTTTTACCAACCGATTAACACCTTATAAGTGTTTTTGTGCTCTTCTGGAAAGTCACTTTCACTTCTGCGGCCCTTGAGCTCTTGGTCAAAATATTCGTGCAAAAGGGAGTGCAAAATGTCTTAAAACATGTCAAGAAAGCACTTAAAACTCCCCTAAATCAAATGAACAAAGTACCCTTGCAAAATATCCTCTTAACTAGGCTTATTTTTCAAGTTTTGTTGACTTTTCTCTCTCCTCCTTGTTTTGCACGAATTTAAAAATTATTTTAGAAGCTCTTGAGTCATCGTTTTGTATTAATTACATGCACATGTGTCCCTTATAGCAAATGAGCAAAATGCCCTCAAAATATCTCCTTTTACATAGCTTCTTCCACAAGCTTTTTGACTTTTGCACCAGTAGTTATGAACGGACACATGTCATGCTTTTACTGGTCCAACACAAAAGTATGTCATCATTAGTCATCATGACCTTACTTTATTATAGTTATTTTATCGGTGTCTACTCGGGATCTTGCTCTGGTTTTACTCGGGATTGGGACATGAATGCCAAGACCCGACAAACGATGCCACATACTTGTATTTTCTCAAAAACGCAGGGCATACTCGACTGCCCTGAAAATGCCATATTCTTACTTATACCGGTATATTTCACTCAACTTATTGTCTTATACCTTAGGACATAGTTTGGTGGCATCTTTTCAACCGAATTTATTCCGTATAGATCTTTCTTACCCCTTTTCCATTAGCACCTTAATTCCACGGCTTTTACATACTAGGTCCATTGACCCATATGGCCGACTTGCTTAGTCTCTGAGAGGCTTCCTATCTCTCGTCATTCTCTGGACTCTTCCTGAACTGGGCTTAGTCGTCTGCTTACTTTAAGCTTATTCTCAATTCTCAGGGTCCTAAATTCAATATATTACATTTCTCCCCTCGTTCAATAAATTTCGTCCTCGAAATTTGAACGTCCAAACTTTGGAAAATCATTCTAGGCTCACTGCCTATTTCTTTCCTATGTATGCTCACTAAGCACACAATTTATCATATCACATTATTTTCTATCTGTACCCAGGTGTGGTACTCAACCATCTAGGACCCATTGGTCTATCCTCACAGTGCATGGTCATGTAGGCCTCACTGCCTTACTTATTTTGCCTCTCAGCTTTTCTTATATTGGTCTTTTGGCTCATTCTATTACCACAATGTTGGATTTTCTAGCCTTACTTCCTAGGGAATCACCCTCAGGCCTTAGGCATCTCATCTACCATCTGGTATAGATCGTATATTTATCATCCTCAAGATGCATTCTAGTCATAATAGTCTAAAGTCACCATGCCAGTAGGTATTCCACATAGTGCTAAGCATCATAGGTCTTACAGCCCAGGGACACCGCCCCATGCAACTTGCACATCGGGTCCTATTGCCTCGAGCTTCTATCAATATTTTTTGAGCTTCCTTAATTTTAAGCTTTCAAACCACTTTCCTTTCGCTTAGCACCTTGCTGCCAAGTTCTATCTCGACTTACATATTTCGATTTCCGACCATTCTATCGGTTTGTTTGTATATTAATATAATCACCAACTGCACCATTTTTCATTTCAATAAAACAGCAACAACAGTCATGTCATCGCTTACTATGTTGTCTCATACTCAACATTTCAAATTTTCCACATATTAAAAAATCTTTGTGATTGCAGTACATTTCACAATCCACACTATACAAAAATTAATAATGCTATCATATTTTCAAATTCAATCGCTGCCAGTTCAAATTTTCATGAAAATAATTCACTGTTGGACTATTTTCAGAAAATATTTACTACCGGCACACATTAATGAGCGCATTATTCATTTCATAATTTCAATATTCAAAAGCTCTTGCCACCATTTCAACCTTTCAGTACAGCGGCACATCCTAATCCTTTTATACATAAACCCTCGCACTTGTCGGCCAATGTGAGAGAGTTTCCATCCCTTCCCGGGACCCATTGTCCGCACTGGAACATACAATAACAGGCCACCCACCGAAATCCCATACCGGGATAAAGGACCATCATCCACGTAGCCCTGCTCCAAACGCCCGTGTGGGTGCCGGCAAAACAAGGCGAAACACATGCCTCTACAAGGTAAAACTACTCAGATTGGGTGCATACATTGGTGGTGCGAGTATCAGCTTCTCAAAAACTAATCCCCTCAAAAGAACTTTCAACAATGGCCAACGATTTCAAAACATTTTCAAAAACATCTGGTTAGATCTAGCAAACTGAGTATGTCTACAACAGTTTACGCCTCTTCCAAGCTTAAATCGCTTTCGCCACAAACATGGTTCAAACTAAATTTGAAATTTTGGGTTCTTCCAAACCCTTTCTATGAGACAACATTATTTCAAAAACAATCATTTCGAATTGGTTTCAAATTCCAAAAAAACATTTAATTTAAAAGAAATTCTGTTTAGAAAATTCAATTCCAAGAATCCACAATAAAGCAGGTGCATTGGCAAGTTCAAAATTCAATTTTCAACCATACCAGGAACCAGACAACTGACATAGAAGGTCATCAACTTCAATTTCATCTCAGGCTTTATCGTTGGCTACTCAAGCCATCCATAGGATACTCAATTCATTCCATTTCATTTGTCGATTATCCCAAAACAATGCCTATAATTTTCGTGCTTACACCCTCTTCAAAGACTCGCCAATGTTAATAGTGTAATAGTTGTGGGCTTTTGCCAGCCTATGAACATATTAGTTATTTAGGATTTAGGGCCTCTTATTGACCACATATCCAATTTAATGTCCTAAAGTCATACCAATTTGGTAAATCTCACTGCCCTCAATATACTAATATCACAATTTTCACTCCAATAATGACACACATAGCGCTGGAGCACCCCATGTCAATACATCAAATCACATAGATCTTAGATGGGGTCATTATGTATGTAAACTTCCAATGTTAGTCAAGCTCCAGACATATTTACCAATATCAACTTTCCCTATCAGATACTCAACCCATACGTTCAGGGAGTCTATTGTTGGTCGATTTCCTTGATGGCAAGTGAACCAGTCGAACAGGTAATAAAGTGTAAGTAGAGTATCGTCCCATAGAGACTGAGATACCAAAGAGTGAGACGCGATTGCTATGATAGTTGTGCAAGCGAAAGTAAATATGTTGGGTTGAGAGGTTGTTGTGATTATGCTACTAGCAAAAGTAAACATAATAACTTTAAACGTGAGAAGATATCAGTAAGAGGTTAGGGCTGAACTCGAATCACCCTTAAGTGCATCAATCCCCCAAATTGCTCTACCCAATGCTATAGCACTACATTGCACACTTCCACAATTGCTACAACATAGCTACTAATTACAAAGCTATTTGGTTAACCCACCTCTATAGTTTACCGAAGCTTCCGCGTTCGATACATATAATACTAACTATAGTCCTTTCATATGCCTATGGCAACTTTCTAGTCAGATCTGCGCTATGCTTAGGGTGTTATGGTTATGAGAGGTAGACCCATTCCTGAAGCCTACAATAATAGGTCAAGCCATGCACGGGCTGCCTAGCAAACACTGTTTCTCAGAGGTCTAACCCTGACTCCTTGCCAGTAAGTGAGGCCACAAATATAGCCCTTAACTTTCGTTAATCGACTAGTAATTAAAACACTGATAAGCAAACCAAATTTATTGAATTAAGAACTTGCAACTGGGTTCATGCAACAACTTAAAGATTCATCCTCGTCAGTAGTATGAAAATCGGTTCATGACTGACAAGGGACACACAAAGCGAGATACTAACAAAATGACCCATGATCGAAAAACTAAATTAAAAAGGGAAAAGCAGAAAGCTTTGATGGAAATCCAACGGCGTGGCGCAGCCTATCACGTCACCACTCCATGTCTTCTTCGTCCGTCATACTTTTGGGAAGGATCTTTGGGTTGTCCCGGAAATCTCGTGCTCTTGTGAAATCTCTCACTCTTCTCTTGAGTCCGTCGAAAGATAGAATCTCGTTCTAGGGCTCTCCGACTCGTTAGGGTTGGCTCCGCTGTTTCCTTTTATAATCAGGCTTTTCTTGCGGTGTAAGTTACAGCGAGCTAGGCCTTTCCTAATCCGTCGGGATCTATTGTATCTCTTGATCCGAGTAGATTGCTTCATGATTCTGGGATTCTTCAAATCTTTTAGTTCCGACCCTCCGCATCTTCTATTCCATTATGTCAGCAATCTATCTATCAATATCGCCCTTTTCTTTTATTCCTGAAATCATCTGGGTAAAAAGGTCAGAAAACCTGCCGCATAGCATTGCGTCGTCTACTTTGCTATAGCATTTGGGATGCCTTGTATTGCACTTCAGGATGCTGACAAAATGTTATAGCATCGTATCAACTCTGCTATACGTTCTTCCTTAAAAACCCTGTAAATTGTTCCATTCTTATCAAATGCAAATGATTTCTACTCTTCAGTCCCTATATCATGAATGTATACTTTTTTACTTAGATTATCTGTAATTACGCTTGTATTTAACATTCAATTCAGTAAATAAGTATAGGGAAAACATGGTACGATTTGTGCTCATCATCTATTAGCCACGATAATCTCTAGCATTTTCTGTCTCGATCAAGAGACCATAATCTGTGGCTATCGAGGTTCTAGCTATCATTCGGTTCTATTGAGATACTTATTCTCAATCACACTTTTTGAGGGAATATTCTGTATTCAAGATCTTTCCCTATGCTGATACAGCAACTATCAACCTCAAAGCACCTCATATCATATAGGTACTATCCTCAAACATACCTCGTATATCATGCTGATGACACATCATTGATCAAGGTTTATACTTTCAATCATTCTTTCCAAGGGAATATCATAAGATTAAAATCATTCCCTGTTAGCTAGTAACCTCCAAATACCTCATACATACGGGTACTATATTCTAATGCCTCAATGCATTTAAACCAATCAAATGCCTAAAGAAACTCATTATCAGATCAGATTATTAGGTTCATCAACCTAATTCTAAAACCTTGAACAAACCCAATAAACATGATATGATCATCATAATTCATAGCTTACAATATTCAGACACTATCCTCGAATAACCTCAAATCAATAGTTGTTAGATTCACAATCGACTCTTAGAACCTCAACATCAGTTAAGCTAAGGAATCATATTACCTCAATAATAACCAAAATACAAAGTAGGATCATAATTCATCTTCCTAGTCTAAACCTTGAAAACATTTAATTAACATCAACACTATTCATGAGGTTCTAATTTTATTTCAATCCTCAATGTCACAGGGTATATCCTCTAATATCATTTTTTCACCTCAAGGTCAATCATCAATCCTCAATCATACCCAAGGCATTATTGACTACTCAGTATTAATTAACATTCATAAGGTTCCCATTCTTAAGCATCAGAATCTAAGGTAACCTCAATCATACCCAAATGAATATGTCGACTATTCAGTATTGATCAATATTCACAGGGTTCCTATTTTCAAATACTAGAACCTTAGTGCAACCTTATTCACATCTTGACCTAAGTACTGTTTTAACTTAGACCAGATTCAAGTCTAATCTCAATCGTTTCCTTATCCAATCTAACTTCCTCATAACATCCCTATGGATTTCCATATGTCATACCTTAAATTACTAAGGCCTTAAATCCAAGGATTCTAACTTCCTATGATACATCCCAGAGGGTCACCCATGCCGATATTTTCCTTGCCTAAGCACGCTTAACTTTCGGGTGCCAATCTATTATGGGGTACTCATATGAATACAAACCATATATTACTAGTTATCGATAGATTACATAAGTACTGATCCTTAGTACACCTTATTTGCCTCCAGAAACATCAGGTACCGTCTCCACAGGGAACTTAATCAGTATCAGCTTCTTTATACAATTCCCTTCTAATTTTTGTTGTGGGAAATCGATCCCTTATTTCCATATCAGAGGTTTCAAGGTCAACAATAGAACTCATACTCTGTGCAGCCTCCTTTATCACCAAAGTCTCAACTTTCGGAGCCTGAACCTTGCTCCTCGGGGTCTATCTCTACTATTCTGTTTCCTGATACAATGGTTGGTATTTTTTTTAATTATAATGCCTTCCTTCCCTATCCTTTTATCTTATCAGAATTAAGTTACTCCCTTTTTTAATTTTATTGAGGGAATTTAATTTAGACCTTGATTTCCATATCAAAGGTCCTAAAGTCAGCAGTAGAACCCACATTCCGTGCTGTCTTTATCTATTTGTGGAGTTTTAACTCCTCGGAGCTTAACCTTCTTCCTTAGGGTATACGTCCTTTCTGCTCCATTTGCCCAAGATTATATCAGTACCCTTAACCATTTTAGCTTACCTTTTACCAATATCGTCCAAACCTTGCTCTGATACCAAAATTGTTACACCCCTATCGGCCTTGCCCTTTCAGGTGGTGGGTTAGAGGGATTCCTTTACTTAATTACCTTTCTTTCATTATTAGGTCCATTTAATAAATATCAGAGTGAGCTCAACATAGCATTTAACTGGTTTGGACGATCTACTATACTGGTAAAAGTAAAATAAACAAAAGTAAAAGTCCCCGAAGGGTTAAGGGTATAGTTATCCAAAATAAATACAAAAAATATATACATTCATCCCAAATATAAATACAAAATATAATAGGGCATCCCCTATTCTTCATCTTCATAGTAATGCCCTACCTCTCCAAAAGGTTCTTCAAATGTCAGGCACGTCCTCCTGTGTCTACAGAAGTGTCTGGAGTACGATAATGGCCCCCAGAGTAACTGTCAATACTCATGTACTAAATGTGTAAAGTGTATGCATGCAATCAGGTCATACATAAAAACACAGATAATATGCCAAATATACCACATATGCAAACATAAACATGCACAACAATATGTCTTCGTATCGTTGAGCCGCCTTACCAAGGCAGGCCCCAGATTTACCGGAATCACAAACCTCGTACGGTCGAGCCACCCGAACTAGGCCAGCCCTGGCTTTACCGGAATCACAACCGTCGAGCCGCCTCTCAAGGCAAGCCCCGGATCAATCCTTAGCGCTAGGACACAATCATTAGGGACTCGAACCTCAACATGCTCTGTATGCATATTTGGCAAAAGTACAAAACATACATGGCAAGACAAACATACAACAAACACATAAAAGTACTTGAGTAAAGCAGTTGCTACCTGTGGGGTATACACCGCCTTAATATTTTACTGTGCGTAATAGCTTCCCCATATATGCTTTAGCCATAAATAACACCAAAATCCTTATTTTAGTATTTATGAAAATACCTTTACATTTTGTTCTTAAATTCGAGCCCTTCACCATTTTTCCAGAAAATTCAGTGAATCTGGCCAAACTTCAAAGATTTTTAACAAATTCCACAAAAATCATGTTTTTACAAAATCAGTGTCATCTGAACTATCAGATGTCTAATTTTTAGTAAAAATATTTCCAGAGTCTAAAAGTGTTCATATTTTGGCGTGTAGCTCAATTTCTATTCACTGGTCATAAATACCCCGTTGCTTCCGAGCCTTTTTCAAAAATTAATTTATCCCAGATGAAAAATAAAAAATGTTACACCTCCACCGGCCTCGCCCTTTCGGGTGGCGGGTTAGAGGGATTTCTTTTAATAATTACCTTTCCTTTAATTACTAAGTACTTTAACATGCATCGAGTACGTGAGACGAGCGCGGACCGGTTTGGACTAACTACTGTACTGATAAAAGTAAAAACAATAGAAAGTATAGATCCCCAGAGGGTTAAGGGTACAGTAATCCAAAGTAAACCCCAGAAATATAATACAGTCATCCAAAAGTAAAATACAAAATACGGTAGTGCATTCCCTACTCTTCATAGCAACACTGGGCCCTACCCTGTCAACAGAGATCCTTACTCGTCGGTACGCTCCCCTGCAGCTGTAGAAGCGTCTGGAGTCCAAAAGTGGCCCCCAGAGTAACCGTCAATACTCAAATACTAAATGTGGAAGGAGTATGTAAGTTACCATGCCAGATACAATACAGAAATATGCCAAACACATACCATATATGCATTCAGATCATACCACAAGAAAACACATAACATAATCCATGAACCCGTACAGCTGCCTTACCAAGGCAAGCGTCGGTCTCACTGGACTCTCAACCCGTAAAGCCGCCCTCACTAGGCCAACCCCGGACTGAAACTCAACCCGCACAACCGCCAATCAAGGCTAGCCTCGGACTGATCGTCCTTAGCGCTAGGAATCACACAACACTGTATGCATATTTGACACAACATATACAGAGCAAAAACACACATGGCAAACACAAACATACAACAAAACACATAAAGATATCTGAGTAAAACGGTTACTACCTGGTATGGTGAGTACTTTCCTTACTCTTTTATTGGGCCCACTGATTTTCCAAGGGTTTCCTGACCTAAATATCATTAAAATACACTTATTCAGTATTTACAAAAATGCCACTACGTTTTTTCTACCAAAACCGAGCCCAATATGATTTTTCTAGAAATTCAGTGTTTCTGACCCAACTTGTAGGATTTTTAATAAACTCCAAAAAATAATTTTTACATGAGACCAATGCCTTTTGAACCATTGAAATGTATATTTTCCATGAAAAATATTTTTAGACTCTAAAAGTACTTTTATTTCAGCGTGTCTCTCACTCTTCACACCTGGGTCTGATTTCGCCCTGATGCAGGAAGAATTAACTTAGAAAATTTGTAGCTCTCAATAGGTGCATAAAAAATATATCAAATTACCTATCAAAATAATGCCCCAGATGTCTAATTTGCACATGTAAAATTTCAGCAGAAACCAATATCTCTACTGCGCTAAAAACATCTTTGAAGCTTCGCTGCCCAGAATCCAGAACACTGGCAGCAAGCCTTTTCTTTGAGTTTTTGGGGTTTTTGAGTTAGAAAACTTAAACCATGGCTTAATCCCACACAAAATTACGTTTTAAACACTTTGGGACCATTAAAAACTCCAAAATCAGACCCTAAAACCAAGCTCCAACCAGTTGCACGAAAATCCAAAGTTAAAGCTTTAAAGATTCGAGTTGTTAGTAGTTACCTATTTCGGAACTTTGGATTGGTGGACAAAGTTGTTGGGAGCTTGAGCTGAGCTTTGGAGCTTGCTAATCCTCTCTTCCTCTGCAGCTAGAGCATGAAATTTGGGGAAGAGAATGGCTATACAAGCTTTATAATAATATCCTCAAATGTCCCCATTTAGTTCATGTAACTAATTAAAATTTCTAGTTTAGTTAGAGACTAACCATAATTACTTGGATAATTTCATGTGCAGATTTTGGAGCTTTCTAGGAGCACAAGTGGCGTGAGATTGCTGCCCATGATCTGATTTTCTCATTTCAATTTTTATATGAATTATCTCATGTTTTTCTAGAAAGCTTTTTGACCCACATGCTTTGACCATGCTTGAATATTCAACTTTTGTCAAATTTTGGCAGATTTCTTGCGCATGAAATGTCTCAAAATCTGAACTCCAATAATTAAATCCACTTTTCCATTTTATTGGCCAATTTCGGGGTCTACCGGCTCCTATCGGGTCCAAAAATGCATCTTTTCGTACTTTTCTCTGACTTTGCCAAATATTCTCCTCCGCTTGGGCATATTCATGTGGCACCTTCCCCTTTCCAAGGTGGCCCCATGTTTGTCTCATTCTGTCCAAGAATAATCCCCTAACTGGTCGCTATCGGTCCCCTTTTTACGGTTTATCGCCGGCGGGTCCTGTGTCTTGTGTTTGGACCAGAATGTGGATAAAATCATCGCTTTTCTCTCCTTCTCATACAAAACGAAATTGAATGCCCAAGAGTCAATGAATTGACCATTTTGCCCTTGCATCATCATACCGGCTTTATGCCTCACCGGTTTCTTGCCCTGGGCCCGTGCCTTTTCAAACCTAGACCCGCCAAAGAGTGGATGACCTTTTGGACCTTTCTGGGGTCCACTTTCCTGTCTCCTATTATACAGACATCCTTTTCCAGTTAATATTTTTGTCACAAGATATTACACAAATAGTAACCATTCGATTACAGTCAAAATTCTTCACTAGCTACTCAACGATTACAACTTATACTACTTACAACAAATAGGTGTTACAAAAAAGACATAAAAATACATATCGGGTGTATCTATGGATGTCTACTTTATTCCCGTAAAATTTCAACTCAAACCAAGTTCATTTACTATTTTAAAAACTTAGGTGAAGCTTTGCTGCCCAGAATTTCTAGAAATTGGCAGCATGCTCATTTTTAGGTTTTTGGTGTTTTTGAGTTCGGAAACTTAAACCATGACCTAACCCAATACAAAATAATGTTTTAGACTCATTGGAACCCTCAAAAACACCAAAATCAGATCACAAGACCAAGCCTTAACACCATGGACGAAAATCTCAACTTGAAGTTCAAAGAGTTGTGATTTCTGTTCACCGAAATCGGAGATTTGGCTTGGTGTTCTTGGTGATTTGGCTTTTGTTCTAAGTGTGGAAGGCTTGTTGGAATCTCCCTCTTGTCTCTGCTGGTCACGCCACTTAGGGAGCAAAAATGAAGAGTTGAAGCCCTTTTTAAAATGATTGAAATGAGTCTGGGTAGTCTGGATTATCTGGTGTTTATTTCTGTCCATTTGTTAATAAATTGGATCAGACAACTCCAGAATATGGCCATGTGGCGCATCCCCTCCATACATGGTAGATTTTTACTTTTCAAATGGTGAAATTACTTGTTTTGGCCCGAAACAACCTTTTGTCCATTGGTTAAAGGTTTGTACTTTGATTTCTCGGCTTATTTCTTCTCAATTTTTCTAGAGAAATCCTAGATATTTCAGGGGATATGTGGCTCCATCTAGGCCCCACAATATCTGATCCCTTAGCTTTTTTATCTTCCTATTTCACTTTATGCAGTCCGGCCTTTTATCTACTGGTCCTTGTTGGCCTCGTTGGTTAAAAGGATGCTTCCTTTTGCACTTTTATTCAACTTTTCAGATATTTTCCCCTATTTGGACATACATATGTGGTGCCACTCTACTCTCTCATGTGGCCCCCTATTTGTCTTATTCGATCCAAAAAGAAGCCCCTAATTAGTCTTTATCGGTCCCTTTTTTTTTACTGGTTAACATCATGTGGGACCTGTATTTTGTGTTTGGACCTGAGTACAGATAAAATTATCTGATTTTCCTTCTCTCTCTTTGGGTGGATAAAATTGAATGCTTAAGGGGTAAGGATTTGACTAATTTTCTCCTGTAATTATTACTTACTTTTTGCTTTTTCATCCCGTAGTGACACGTGTCCTTAAGTAATGATTACAACTGACTTTTCATTCCTATCTTCTAAAAAACATAGAAAATCCTCATCAGTCTAGGAAATGTCATGTGCACATCTATTTTAGCACATTTTTGCTTAGCTAATAATCCCATATCTTAAGGCATAGCTAAATATCATTTTTACCAACTAATTAACACCGTATAAATGTTTTTGTGCTCTTCTGCATAGTCACTTTCACTTCTGCAAGCCTTGAGCTCTTGGTCAAAATACTCGTGCAAAAGAGAGTGCAAAATGTCTTAAAACATGTCAAGAGAGAACTTAAAAATCCCGGAAATCAAATGACCAAAGTACCATTGCAAAATATCCTCTTAACTTGCTTATTTTGCGGGTTTTGTTGACTTTTCTTTCTCCTCCTTGTTTTGCGGAATTTGAAGATTATTTAAGAAGCTCTTGAGTCACCATTTCATATTAATTGCATGCACATTATGTGCCCCTTATAGCAAATGAGCAAAATGCCCTCAAAATATCTCCTTTTACATAGCTTCTTCCACAAGTTTTTTGACTTTTGCACCTGTAATTATGAAGGGACGCATGTCATGCTTTTACTGGTCCAACACAAAAGTATGTCATCATTAGTCATCATGACCTTATTTTATTAAAGTTACTTTATCGGTGTCTACTTGGGATCCTGCTCGGGTTTTACTCGGGATTGGGACACGAACTCTAAGACCTAACAAACGATGCCACATACTGGTATTTTCTAAAAAACGCAGGGCATACCCGACTGCCCTGAAAATGCCGTATTCTTACTTATATCGGCATATTTCACTCAACTAATTGTCCTATACCTTAGGACATAGTTTGGTGGCATCTTTTCAACCGAATTTATTCCATATAGGTCTTATGTACACCTTTTTCATTGGCACCTTAATTCCACGGCTTATACATACTAGGTCCACTGACCCGTATGGCCGAGTTACTTAGTCCTTGAGAGGCTTCCTATCTCTCGTCATTCTTGGGACTCTTTTTGAACTGGACTTGGTCGTCTGCCTACTTTAGGCTTATTCTCAATTGTTAGGGTCCAAAATTTAGGATATTACAAGCCACATGTTTCTTGGGGACTAAGGAGGACTCAAGAGGAATTTTTTTAAGGACCAAGAGCAAACAAGATTTCTCTAGTAGCTTGTAGAGAATTCATGAGCGTAAAACTTCTAGAGCAAGCCAAAATTTTTCTTGGAGAACAAGTAGGCTTGGAGGGAAATAAATTAAAGGCTTAAACCAAAACTAAAAGAGCATATGAGACAAACAAATATTGTGCCAAAATAGGAGGCATTTCGGCCAAGCATGAAGAGGCAAAAGAAGTCTAGAATAATGGAGAAATAACACAAGTCAAAGTAAAGACCAATAATTAATGACAATTAAAGATATTTTGCATGGCTAATAATTATTATGTAAGGACCCTTTAGCCTTCATTTTGCATCCATATTTCGACACCCAAGAGAGAAAAAGGAGAGAAGAGAGAACTCATACACAAGAAAGAAAAAGGAGGCACATAAATTGGAATCAAGATAAGTTAATTGAAGATTAAGTCAAACTAGCCTTTTGTCTTCTTCAATCTTCATGAATATCCTCAAAGTTCTTATGAATAACTCTTGTATGGTGTCATGGGAGCATAGGCCGAAATCATCAAGAGGTGCTAGGAGGAAGAAGCTCAAGGAAAATCAATCAAAAAGTCAAGTAAACATCATTTCTAGCGTTCTTGTAATGTTATTTTTGGATTTTGGATGGTTTTCATGGTAATTGTTGATTAAGGAAATTGATGTTTCTTAAGGGTAGGTTCTACCCTAGTCACTAAAAAGGATTATCAAGTGTTGAAAGTTAATATAATGATCTTAAAAGGGAGATTAAGCAAGAACATGAATAAATATGAAGTCAATATGAAAATCAATATTGTTGCTCATGAGTTGTGATTTTCGGCCAGTAAGGTGTACATGGTGGTATTATGTGATTTTGGTACTTTTGGTGGTGTCAAAGTGTTTAGAATGAAAAATTGTATGGAAATAACTATGGAATATAATTTTTGGAAGCCAAAAGATTAAGTTCCAAAAGATTACAAATTTGCCAACTCTGGAATCTGGAAAGGAAGTTGGCTTAAGAGGTGATTTTAAAATAGTAAACGGTGTCCAATGGCCATGAAATTTTTCATGTTTAAAGTAAACATCCTAAGATTTAATTGGTAGGTAATTTGTAATTTTTAGAGGTGTCTACAAAGAGATATGAATTTTTGAAAATAACCCTTGAAATTGAATTTTATTTTTGACCAGAGGGGATGTTTTTAACATAGAAAAAGGATTTGAATTTCTCTGAGGAAGTATTTTTAGTTAAAGATAGACATATCAAGAGTCACATAGCCTTTGGAATCACCTCAATTGTATTTTTCTAGAATTAGTTATAAAGTTTTGAAGTTGGATCACAAACTTTGGAATTTTCTAGTAGTTGGCCGAAAATAATGAAAATAAGAGGTGATTTTGCATAAGTAACAAAATTGGTTATAGTGTATTGTTTGTAGGGTTGTTAAGTACCCAGGACAATATTCGGGCATCTGGAAAATATTCCATATATTGATCAGCTGTCAGGTAGTAACTGTTTGCTTATATACTCTATATTACTTTGTATGTTTGTTTTCCATGATTGTGGACCCGTGTCTTGTGAGTGGTACATGAGTTTGTGCATTCAGTGTAGTTTGGGTTTGAGGCTCAACTGCTGTGTTTTCGTAGCGTTGTGGATCTAGGGCTTGTCTTGTTAGGCAGTCCTGCGTTTATTAGGACTTGTTCCTTCCGTAGTAGACATTTGCATATGTGGCAATCTGTTTTATGTTACTACGCGTGATGTGTATTGAATACATCTGATATATATTGCGATGGTTATTTTTCCTGATTATTGTTGCCTGCATGCACTGTATACAAATTCTATGAGTTTAACAATTACTCTGAGATTCAATTTTGGATCCTAGATTATCCTAAAGATACAGGTGGTTATGTTTGAGCTGATCAGGATATTGGAGGTACGGGCATGGAGCTGCATAGTGAAGAAATAAGGAATGCATATTATATTTTTGGGACGACTGCATATTTTACTTCCTACCCAGTATTTATTTTGGATGACTGTGCCCTGACCGTATGAGGATTATATTGAGATATTTGTCTTTACTTTTACCACTATTATCTATTGTCCAAATTGATAAAATGTTCTTCTGTGGAATACTTTGATGCATGCTATTAAGCAATAATTATATAAAATAAGGTAATAATAAAAGAGAATCCCTCTATTCACCACCCAAGAGGGGAAGGCCAGTAGGGGGTAACATTATTGTCGTAATATTAATGGGGTATAACAATTTGAATAATATTTATGAACCTTGTGGGGATTCCTGTATGCAATCAAGTAATAAATATCAGTATATTTATGCTATATCTGTTGTCCCGTTGAGCTGTGCATGATTACTCTTGATATTGTTGTAATATTAATAGCGTATGATAATTTGTGGTATCAGAGCAACAAGTTCTGGCGGCATTAGAATAGTATACTGATACTGGATTATATGGTAACATGAAACAGAGCAATAGTGAAATATGAAAGTGGAGTTTAATCACCAAGAGGGGGTGAATTGGGGATTTTAAAATTCTTTCCTAGTTGCTCTGTTTTCGAACACTAAAACAGAGTTGAGCAGAATATGAGAAAGGAAAGCAATACATAAGGAATTTATATTGGTTCGGTCCAACCTCTTGACCTACGTCCAGTCCCTAGACACTCTGGGATTTCACTATCTCAATTGATTACACACTCTGTAACTCAAGAGTAATTCTCTCACTAGAACTTACTCCCCCTTACAAGTTGCAATTAATATCCCAATCTCCAAGTCCCCAGACTTGATATTTTTACAATGGAATTATTTACAATAAATGAACCTCTCTAAGAGTGGATAAGAATAAACACTGAAGATCAATGTATCAGAAGATACTTTACAAGTGAAAACTGAAAGAGTAGTTGGTAAACTTGAATGCAATTCGTTTTTAGCAGATTAGTTGTTGAGAAGAATTGAATGTTGCTCTATATATACTAAGAGAGCATCAAATGACCGTTGAAATCCCTAATGTAACCGTTGGAGATATTCAGGAAGGATTAGGATGAGCTTAGGTCTTCTTCTCTCTCTACTCTTTGCTTAATCCAAATTTACGTATGTTTATACTTGACTTCTTGACTTTTAATCCGTTGGAAGAGCAGCTACTAGATGTGGAAAGGAAACATTAATCCCTTTGCAACATGTGTGGAATGATTGTCCAAAAGGATGCAAGTTTTTTGAACTTTGCATTTAATGTCTTGACATCACTTTTTGCTTTTGCTCAAATCTTCATTTAACTATTCTCTAAACTATCTCGAAACTCATTAGCAAACTGATTAAACATGTCTGGAAATAGTAATGAGTGATGATAAGAAGTATTAAGATCAAACGAGAAGATTTCACAAATTTGAGCAATTTGATTTTCAAACTCAGCGACACAAACTCGAGTTTGTTTATCAAAACTGAGTTTGTAATCGTGCTCGAAAGCAAAACTAGAGTTTCCATCTGAAACTCGAAGTTTTCTTCTTCCGAGACAAACGTCGCGATTTTCTCTTTGAAGCACTGATTGAACCATATTTTTACATGATTTTTGATAATTAAATTGGGATTTTAAATGCCTTTTGTTGTAGTTATTGAGCTTAAAATGTCTCTCTTGTGATAAATTGTGATTAAGAGTGAAAACATTAAATTAGGGCTAAAAAGGGCAAAATTGTCAAAAAAATGTAATTACTCTTAATTATTGATTTTTATGAGAATATTTGATGTTAGATTAATTGGTTTAAATTGTAGGTGTTCGAAGAAAAGTGAAGAATTTGGAAAAATGTCATTTGGGTCAAAATTTAATGTTTTGAGGAATGGAAAAAATTACAAAAAAGGGCCCAACAATTTCTGAAAATGTGAAATCAATTGAAGAAAAGGGCCAGGGACAAATTACAGAAAAAGGCCTTAGATTTATTATGAATTACATTCGACCCGAAACATTTTTAAAATATTTCAGTTTAGTCCCTTCTTCAGAAGTTTAAATCTTTGCAGCTAGGTCCCTGTCAGCATAAAACTCTGCGTTTTGATTAAACCTGGGTAGGCAGCTGATTCTTTTCATTATTCAATCAATATTAAACCAGCAAACCCGACAGAATAAATGCAAGAGCAGAACCCGCCGATTAAATATTCAAAGCAATAGAGACCCAGGCGGCGGACTCAAATTCTGGACCTACACACGCAATAAAGGAGGCCCAACAAATTAAATACACAGGAGCTGGGAGTTTTGGAGCCCCGACACATTGAATCTGGAACCAAAACCCAACAAAGCTGAGGGAATTCAGAAAACCTGGGTATTAAATATTCAGAGACACTGACGGCGGGGAGCTTCACGCGTTCACACCAGACCTGAAACGAGAGACCCTTCTTCCACTCTCCTTTGCTCTAGTCGTCGGCGGCTTCCATCACCCTCACCATTGCCGCCGGCGACGCAATTCCACCATTTCCAACGACTGAATCTTCACTCCGAGAGACCTAGACCTGCAAGTTCCATTCACGCTCTCACGCCTCCAACACGCCCATACCTTCGATTAGCCTCAACCATCATCCAACACCTTAGACCCCTTCATTCTTCCACCTCCTTCATAGTCTTCCTTCACCACTATTCACCACCATTGATTATCTTCATTCTTCTTTACTCCCAGATTTTTTTCCTTCCCGCATTATATTCATTTACATTTTATTTTATCTTCATCTTTTATGGGCGGTTGGAGTTTGCAGTTGTGAGTGGTTCCTGGTTTGCTATGTCGGCTAATTCTTTTGTCTCTTGGGATGGAGAATTGTGCTTGAGTTCCAAAGCTTCAAAGGGGAGTTCATTTTGTTTAATTCATTTTCTCTATTTACATTTTAATTTCCTAGTTTTAGGATTATTGTTTTGTAATGCTTGAGACTGAGTTACCGTTTGGATTTCTCTGTGGATTGAACACATGTAATTGAATTGGATTTTGTGATTTGATGTTTACATTGATATATTTCTTGGGACCAATGAGATTATATTAATTAGCGTGTTATTGTCTAGTTGATGTGGTTGATTTGAGCCCATTTGAGGGACCGTTATGTACTCAATTTTAAGGAGTCTCATGTTGCAGAATTCCAATTTTAATTGCACATCAAGTGGTTTTTAACAATTTCTCAAGAGGTAGTGGTTAGCTATGTTTGTAGGAGCTACTATTAATTGAGAATATTGGACCCAAGTGGTATCTTGGGATTTTTCTTACAGACTTGATGAATTTTAACTCCCATAATCATTTTGAACAATGATAGTCATTTCTTAATCACCAAGATCGCCATCATCCATATTTTCATTTTAATTTCATTCAATTCTCTGATTCACCAATTTTATAAAAATACCAAAAATAATAGTTTAGCATTTAATTAAATTGTATTTCTCTTTATTTTATTAATTTGAAAAGCCAAAACCAATTTTCTCCCTTGTTTTAATTGCATTTGCATGACATTTAGATTATCTCGGGACTCAATAAAAGGCTCCTCGAGAGAGAGAATGATTGATTTGACAGAAAAACCTTAGTCGCCTCAGGGTCAAATCACAATTTACCACGAATTAAAATGCAATATAGTGCAAACAACTCGGGATCGTTCTCTTATCAAGGAGCCAATTTATTTTGAAATCCCTAGGTTAAACTAAGTGCTAAAAACATGGTTAGAAAAGGGGTTTAGAAATTGATTTTCTTTAAACTAAAGTTCATAAAAATATAAAGAAACTAATTCTATTTTTTTGGTATTTTTTGGTAAATAGTGAAAAAAATGCTTTGGATTAAAAGGGATTAATTATAGATGCTCTTGGTAATGAAGAAGATGACTATCATTGCCTAAAAAATTATATGAGAGTTAAATTTTCATTAAGTCTAAAGAACAACCTCAAGTTAACACTTGAGTCCAATAATTTCAATTAATAGTAGCTCCTACAAATATAGCAAACTGCTACCTTTTGAGATATTGTTAAAATCCACTTAATGTGTAATTAAAATTGGAATGATGTAAATTGTTCTTCTCAATTTGAGTGTTCTAACGAACCATTCACAAGCTAAAATCAACTATGATTACTAATCACCAACATGACAAATGAAAGCACAATTTCATCAAGCATATTAAGTAATTTGGAAATTTCAACATCAAAATAATCATCCAATTAAAACTACAATATCCAATCCACATGGATACATAACAGTCATCCAAGTCTCACAACTAAATAATGATAATCCTAAACAAGGAAATCAAATAAATAGTCTAAGTAAAAGATTAAATTAAATAACTCCCCTATTGAAGCCCAAATGCTCAAGCCATTAATCTTCACCACCAAGAACCAAGGGTTTAGCCACTCATTGATTTCGGCTCAGTCACAGCTTCATCCAGACAAAGAAATTCCATGAAAATTGAGTGTAAGGCAAATCTGGAATTTAAAGGGGAAAAATGGTCTGTGGGTGTATGGAGGAAGATGGAAAATGATTGGAGGTCCCCAAAGGTAGACAATGGTGGAAGTAGGGTGAAAGTGTAGGAAGATGATGATGGAAAGGAGTGATCGGTGGTCTTCTATGGAAATCCAGTGTCGAAGGAGTGTGTGAGTGATGATGGAGAATTCCCAAGTGTGAACGCATTTACGGTTCTGCAATTAATTCCTCCCAAGTCCCTCGGCTCCCAAGATACGCATGTAGGCGTGAAGCTCGAGTTGCCCAGTGTGAATTCGTCCAATCCCCGGCTCTCGGCGTCCGGTTCAGCGTCCCCCCTTTGAAAGCCTCAAAATCCCCATTTAATTACCAAAAATCATGTAAAAAATATGGTTCAATCAATTCCCCCACACTTAGACCTTTGTACTCCTGAACAAAGGCAATTGAGCACACAATTCCTAGTCCAAATCACTAATGCATTTGAAAAATGAGGAATTTCATAATTTAAGAGCAATGGATCAATTAAGTAAATTCGTCAAGCTAACACTAGTGATAATCAAGCGATGTAAAGAAATTAGCCGACTACACAATCAAATATATTAGAATGAAGCACAAAAGAACTCTCAAGGTATTATCAGTGTTTCACTCATCTCACCTCATTAGAATAATTTCACTCTAGTTCACTTAATCAACACCTTACCATAGGCTTGTAGCAACTCTAATATCTCCACTACTAATAGCAATTAATGTAATGAATCAAGAGGACTTCAAAGGCTTGTAACGATGGATGAAGGCTAAATGGAAAAAAAAATGAATAGTTGATATGCAAGTCAAAGTTAATGACCAAATTCATAGCATCTAAATAACTCTACAAACTTTTGCCAATTATTTTGAAAACCATGAACAAATGCCTTCTTAATATTTCTTCTTTCTTTATTTCTCTCTTTCTTTGTTTTTTTTTCTTTCAATTTATCTACATAACACTTTCCATTTTTCTCTCTTTTTTTTAATACTTTTATTTTCTTCTTCTTCTTTTTTTACTCACCTTTTTTTTTTATAGACTTGGCATTTGAATATATACATTGTTCAAATCTCTTCTTTTTTTTTATTGGCAATTCACTTTTGAATTTTAGAAAACTATGAACACTATAAATAACGACATGCATACAACATAGGAATGGCTCAAAATGGGCAGCAAATGGTAGATGTATGTAGGTTTGTGTTTGGGTGAATATGGTTTAGAATTGAATGCCTCTTTCATTTCCATAACACCAATGCAAATGTTGTTTCGAAAAAGAGTTGAAACAAGTTCTAGAAGATGAAAAACCAAGTGAACATGCACACATGAAAAGAATTTAAGGCTCAAATATCCTTCCAACAAGATTTTTCTCCAATGCTTACTCCAACACAATCAATTGCATAGCAAGCTAACCACAAAACATCTACTTAACTATTCCAAGTGCTAACCTTACAAAACACAACCAATCAAGACATTGCAATCAACTACAATCATGCTTAACTCTTAAATACACTAATGATTTATAAACTCTCATTTTCAAAATAAGGAGTAAGCAAAAATCCAATTGTGGGTTCATTTCTCTTCCCATTCACCTGAAAAACAAGACATGGTTTTTTAAAGTTGCCAAAACACTAGATCTCATGAAAGCTCAAAGAATTTCCCACAAATTACACTTCCAAAGTGGCAAATGCGACCCTTTACCATTTAGAACATGCAATAGAGCAAGTCATTCTTGAAAAATTTTCTAGTTTTAGGCATTTTCTCATTTAAAAACAACCAATTAATTGAGATTCAAAATGTATTCCCCTTTGGAACATGAGCAAAACTCGAGTTGATTAATGACAAACTCGAGTTTTGGACTTTTATAGTGAAAAACATGTTTAAATCCAAAAGCTCAAAACTGGAGTTTTAAAAAACACTAAAATGAGCAAAGCTCTCGGCTTGGCTAAAACTCGAGTTTTCAAAGCTCTCAGCAGGATCAGCAGAATCAATTATCGAAACTAATTTAATATATTCAGTTTGCTTCAGTGATTTAATTTCTGGTCGGTTAGCGAGAGCTAAGGGCTAGATCAGTGGTCTCGACTTACTAAGGGGGAGTCAGGGTTAGACATCTGATAAACAGTGATTGCTAGGCGGGCTTGTGCGGGGCTTGACCTATTATTGTAGGCTTTAGGAATGGGTCTACCGCTCATAACCATAACAGGTCGATTTGTAAATATAATCTAACTAGAAAATCATCATAGACATATGGGAGAAGTAAGTTAGGATTGTATGTATCGGACGCGAGAGCTTCGGTAGATTAGAGTGGTGGGTTAACTGAATAGCTTTGTAAAGTGTGTTTATGTTGTAGCATTTGTGAGAGCTGTACGGCATAAATGCTATAGCAATGCGTTTAGGCAACTGGGGGGTTGATATGCTTAGGAAGGATTACGAGCTCACCTATCTTTTACTGATATCTTCTTACGATTACGATCATTTGTTTACTTTCCTGTTTATTAGTATAATCATAAAAACTCCTAAACTAATCGAGACTTTATTTTCTTTTTAGCGCAACCAATTACGTAATTTGGCGTCATCATTCGGTATCTCGGTCTCGTGGGACGATACTCTACTTACTCTTTATTACTTGTTTGACTGGTTCACTTGCTATCAAGGAAATCGACCAACATGCTTCTGAAAATGAGAATTCCTAGGGTTCCTAGCGAAGCATCGAGTGAAAAGGTGTTCAGGGTATTCTCGGATTAACAACAAAAAATCAAGGGCATTTTAGTCCACTGAAAAATATAACTTTCGGCGATGACAAGAAATTTTCGCCATTGAAACTCAAACCTTCATGGCAAAAACATAATGTCATCGCTGATTGTAACACTTTTAACGGCGACAAAATATGTCGCCACCGAAAGTCTAACGAAAGTTATTCTTTTTGTAGTGTAATTTGCATTTAGATGATATGGGTTGATGCCCATTTGAATGCCCAACGTGGTGGTAATGGAATATGTGATCTTGCTTTTCAGTCAGTGCTATATGTGATTTGTGATGTATGATCTCTCAATGCTAAATGTAGTGTTTGTTGGTTGACTACGTGTAGTGTGCATGCATTATATGTGAGATTAACTGTTATTGTGAGATTCGTTTGAATCCCAACCCTTATCATTATTTGTGAAATGAATAGTGTAGTGAACATGGCTCTCAATACAAGGCGGCGGTAACCAGCAAATGAAGATTTTAGACCTGTTCCAGTTGTGACTTTGGTTATTTGTACTGTTGCACTAGATTTTTTTTGGACCTTGTAAATAATACTACATTTATGAACCCTTTGGGGATTCCTGTATGTAATCAAGTAATAAATATCAATATATTTCTGTTATTTTTGTTCGCCTATTGAGTTGTGCATTATTACTCTTATTGTTTTCTTAATATTTATGGGGTATAACACTAAAGACCATTTTGATTTAAAATTGATAATAGAAAAATAAAATACTTGCTGCACTAGTAAAAAGATTAAGGCAAAGGGGATTAGAGATTGAGAACCTGGAGAGATGAATCTGAGGAGTGGAGCTTATGCAATGCAGAGATTCCAACATCTGGGTTGATCTCACATTACACACATAGAGATTAGAGATAGCGCATGGTGGGGGTCAATGGCGGACCCACACTAGTGCCTGTGGGGCCAAGTTCAGACACAAAAAATTGAAAAACCATATATATTGTGAAGTAATTTTAGGATAAGAAGTGTGATTGGAGTTGTTGGTTATTACATTACACATCTACACCGAGGTCTGGAGTTCGAACGTCCTCTCTTCCATCCATTTATCCTTTTCTTTTTCTCTACTCTCCAAATCCCTTGACAAATCGATCCCTATGCGGCCATGCTCAAATCCATCCACAAATCGACGCCTGCTGCTCTCCAAACACGCTCTCCAAATCCCTCGTCAAATCGACGCCGCTGCTCTCCAAATCTCTCCAGCGATCTCCAAACAAGTGAGAGAATATGTCGTCTGGAGCAGGTGATGAAGGTGAGAGGAGGATCAGTTCTGGGGAAGAAGACGATTTTGAAGAGTGACCATTTTCCTGGTTGTCAGAGCAAACGTCTGTCTCCTCAGATCGAAGGCGCTCCCAATTATCGCCAGGTATTTAACATAATTAGTATCTTCTTCTTACTGCATTTGTGCTCAATCGCCTCATCTTTACTCAGTTCTGGTAGGTTTACGGAAGAATCAAATTTACCGCGTCTTCAATTGAATTCTGTTGCGATTCTTTTATCTGCTCTTGGCTTCTTGGAGATCCAAGCTTTATTAGAGTCATTTGGGACCCTACTAAGAGCGGAGTTTTGGCTGATGTTTATAGAATTTTTAATATCAGGGAAAACTGGTCTTCAATTTATATTTTTTAGGCATCCGAATTACCTCACTAGGAAGCACTTGATCGGTGTAGTTAGTTCTGAGATTAAGCAAAGTTAGTTCGTTTAATAGAATGTTAATTAGCTCGATGTTTATTTATGTATGATTGTGTAAACATTGAGATGCAATTATATCAATTCTTTTGTTCCTGTTTATTCTCATAACTATCTCGTATCATGGAATTTACTTATTGTTGGCACCCGAATTTGTGATATCTGCGTTCTATATAATTATATGGGAAATCTTTTTTTTTTTTGGGACAAATATGGGAAATCTTCACAATGAGTGACTTTTTTACGTTTCATTTAATTTATACTTCTCTTTTGATCTGCACCTACTATTCTCGTTGTATTAGCCTGGCTTTCTTTATTTGGGCGATTCGATATGTAAGCAACAAGTATCGATAATTAATTATAGATAGTCACAAACTCACAATAAGTACGACACGGAGAAGTGTTAACTAAATACCGAGAGTGGAAGCTTGAAGGCTAGGCCGGAGCTCATAATGGCCTTTCATGGTGGGGAGAAGCCATTTGAGAAACTCGATAATATAATATCTAATAAAGAATAAGCTTTGGTCGACTAGTGAACTATTAAAATGGACTCAAAAATATGGTGTACTATTAATGTTATATATAATTAAGTGAATGGTTTCTCTTCACTCTCCAAGATCCTTTTCCTTGCGTAGCCGCAAACTCAAAGGTAAAGGAAAACACACACACATCTCATGAATTTGTTGCTGATTTTAGGAAGAATTTATTGCTGAATTTATGGCTTCTTGATTATGTTTTGCTGAATTTATGGCTGAATTCTGTTTTGCTGATTGTATCTTTGGAATTAGGAATTATAGCTTGAGTTGCTTAGTGTCCCGGTATGAAAAAAGATACAATCTTATAGGTTTCGATAGAGGAAGCATTAAGATGAGCTAGCTTATAAGTCACAACATGTTCCGTAATCTTGTCAAACTTTTTTTCTTCCAGAAAATGTCAATGATACCTTGTATCCTCCTTTAAAAAAAAATTCGGTCACAAACTTTAAAATCCTGGGTCCGCCATCAAGGGGTTAAGGGTGAGTGAGAGTGTGACCCACAGATAATGACAGAAAAATGCGAGAAGAACCTGGAGAGAGAATCAGATTGGGGAAGAAGGTGGAGCTCATGGTTGAAGATAGTAAAGGTGGTCAAAGAGGTGCATGGAGTGAATGAAGATAGAGTAGGGAAGTCGACACCACCGGAGTGGGTGGATTTTGAAAGGAGTGCGGCTGGAAGTGAGTCGCGCGAGACGGCATTGAGAGGGTTTGTGGCTTTGGGCTTTTAATTTTAGAGAAATCCATATGGGGGCCCAAATAATAAAGGAAAAAAAATTCAAAAAAGGCCCTAAAACTATGAAAATCCTAGAAAAGGCCTCAGGACATTTTCCAGGATAAATTCATTAAAACGTGAGTTGTTAATGGGGCTCATATAGTTGTTAACGGGTAGGTCATTAACAACTAAATCAGTCTCATTAACAATAGTTTGTTAACAACTAAATGAGCCATATTAACAACTATATCAGTATCCCATTAACAATTATATCAGCTCCGTTAACAACTCACGTTTTAATGAATTTATACCAGAAAAGGCCCTAGGGCCTTTTTGAGATTTTCAGAATTTTGAGGCCTTTTTTAGGTTTTTCTTTATTATTTAGGCCCCCATATGGATTTTCCCTTTAATTTTCTGACTTAGGGAAAATACACTCCATATATATATATATATATATATATTGAAAAAAGCTACGTCCATTTTGGGCCAAACATATGTTAAAAGACTCTCTTTCCAACTTCATTGGGCTAAAACGGATGTAGCTTAAAAACTTGTTACGTCGATCAAATTTAGCGGACATGAAATCTATTATGCAATTTACGTCTGTATTTTTTTTTTTTTTTTCCAAAACAGATGTTAATGAGATTTGTTAATGTCTGATTTTATAAAATAGACATAAATTACATATTCCACATCTGTAATTAGATAATGGACGTAAATTGTTCACGTGAATACTACTTTCTTTAGCAGTGAAAGCTACAGAGGTTATTTATGTATGTAAGAATGAATCATAATTATAATTACATATTTGATTAATTATATTATTGCTTTTGTTTAACATTGTTCTTTAGATCAATCAATTGGATCAAAGCATTGTTTTTTAATTTAAAAATTTTTTATTAAATTTTTTTATTAAATTGCTTTCTTTATAACAAGAATTCATAAAGAAAAAGATAATGTATGTAGATACAAATCAAAATTATGGACACTTGTGGGCAAAAGAAATCATAGGCAAGAGACCAAGGTGTTGGACGGACCCAGCGTGAGATAGCTACATGGACTATCTCATAAGCCAATCCCTATTATAGCCATGTCAATGAGTACTTTTTACTTGAGTTTGGCATAGATCTCTAATTCTCTACATGAAGAACACTGTTTTGGCATCAAGAAAATTAGTGAATTTATGATATACATAATTTTAATCAGATATTTTATTATAGCATAAATATTACATCTTTAACTGTTAAGTATATCGCGCTATAGATTCACGATTATGTAGTAATGCAAATTTATAATAGTCTTTTAAAAATTTCTTTATCATTGCATATATATATCAAAGGGAGATTTCTATCAATGAAGTTGTTTTCAATACAAATAATTTTCAAGAGGAAATTTAAGGAAACTAACAATTTTTTTAACAAATAACTAACTAATTAATTTAGCCTTTAGTTTATTAATATCATGAAATTCATTATCTATCTCTTAAATCTACAATTTGAGGTAATATAATTTTGAAACCGTTGAAAAAAGCCAAATGAAGAATGTTAATTAACGTAGTGTTGAATAGTAATGAGGGGGAGAAGCTAGGAAATATAGTTTAGTGGAATATGGGGTCTACATCTTAAAGAGATCTTATCTTTTGTTTAATAAGGTCAACAGAATATTATAAAGAGCGGAAAAGACAATCTGAAAAATACATAAATAGGTTACAAAATTGAATCTGGTTGCATTTCAACGTCACATTCATTCAATAATTCTCATTGCAACTTTTAATGGGATATATAGTTTATAAAAGAATCTAGATGTTTTAAACATAAAAGCTTGGAAAAGTTGAGAAACTTTTTTTCCCCCAAAAAATATAACTTTTAAATAAAGGAATTTTTATTATATTTTCTAATATAATATTTACTTCTAGAGGATTTATTTTAAATTTATAGTGAGATCTATAAATATTCTTTGACTTTATCTTTTACATGATTCATACATTTTCTTTAATTTTGCTACTTTTAATATTTTTGTAAATTGTAGTTCCCTTAAGTAATCTTATAGTGACATTTGATGAATCTCTTCCATAGAAAGATATGCTTTCTGTTTGAGTATATTTAGCGTATCTCTCTCTCTCTTTTTTCACCATATGTAATACGTGCGTGCTATAATGCTTATAATTAGTTTTTTTTTTTTTTTTTGGGGTCGAAATGCTTATAATTAGTTTCAAACAATGTAACTTTCTACATTTTCTAAAAAGATAGGTTGATAATTATTTTAGAAAAATAAAAAGTAGTCCATTTTGTATAGGGGCATTATGGCCATGTGATAGAGTAGATATAAGCTGGTAATCTATATATTAAAAATATCTCCCAATTACTTACAATATTGGATAAGATGAATTTTAAGTATGACATTGTATTTAGTTAACCCTAATTTAACTTATGTTAAATTAAATGCAATCAACTTACACTACAAAAAAACTGTTTTTTGCGGTAGAAAAAGTTCCATCGCAAAAATCGTCATCACAAACCAATTTTCCGTCGCAAAAATGCTTCATTCAATTTGCGAGGGAAACATCTTCCATCGCAAAATTTTGGATTTTGCGAGGAAACATGTTCCCTCGCAAATTGTGAAATTTTGCAAGGGAAGATGTTTCCCTCACAAAATTGAGGAGTTTGTGAGCAAATTCCAATTAATTTAAAAAAATATAATAAATCATAAAAAATAAAATAATTACATAAAAATATTAAAAATTAGAAAATAAAAAGACTTTTATATCATAAAAATAAATTGTAACAATTATAAGAGTTTACATAGCAAAAACAAAATATTACAAATTATAATGTTTCGACCAAAATGAACTAAAAAAAGTCTAAACTACGGCAGGGGTGAGCATTCGGTTTTTGGTTGGTTTTTTCGGTAAAAACTGAAAAAACCGAACAACCGAATTGAAGGCATTTTAATGACTGAACTGAAACCGAAGTTTTGAAATAACCGAAACCGAAGAACCGATCAATTTCGGTTCGGTTTTTTTGGTGTAGTTCGGTTATTTGGGTTTTTTCGCGCATGCACATCCGGTGCAAAAAAAAAAAAACTACAACGAAGGAAAAATTCTAGAAGCAAAAATGTTAACTAGAAACTAGTATTTTAGCAACAAAATTCCAGTACAAATCGTAGTTTGAAAATTAAGTTGAGGATAGTAGAAGCATTGTTTTTTTTTTTTTGAAATGTGAAGATATGTGGTACACATACCGGAGAAGCTGAAGATGGAAGGGGTGGCGTCGCTGTTGTACGTGGGGTTAACGGTGTTCAACCCAATGAAGGATCACGAGATCGGTGGAGAGCGCGAGGGGGGGGGGGGAGTCGAGTGGTGGGGCTGGGGGGATTGGGGATTTAGGGCACATGGCGGTGAAATTCGGGAAGCCGTTTGGGCACCACGTCACCGTGATAGTCGGCGAGAGAAGGAGTGGGAAGCAGAAGGAGGAAGGAGGAGGACGGCGACACCTCCAATGACTGTTAGGTGACGTTGCCGAGAGGAGAGGACGGAGGAAGGAGGAAGGATCGAGAAGGAAGTATGAGGTATCATTGATTCATTGTTGTACGCGGCGGCTAGGAGGAGGAATTAGGTTAGATTTCTTTTTTTTTTTTGGTATAAAGGGATTAGGTTAGATTTGGAAGGAGGAAGTTGGACTTGGACGAAATGGGCCTGGAGGAAGGAGGATGAATTAGGAATTAGGCTATGTGACAAAATGGGCACGTATGAAAAATATGAAACAAGGCTGCTACTTTTTTATATAGGAGAAAAAACATTGATAACTTCGGTTATTCGGTTTTAACATATTTTTTTAAAAAACCGCACCGAAACCGAACAACCGAAATAAGAAAAATAAAAAATTGAAAAACCGAATTAGGTTCGGTTCGGTCTTGGTTTTGGTTTGATTTTGCTCACCCCTAACTACAGCAGTCTGGTCATGATCACCACCTGTATCGTCATCACCACCAGGAGGCAACCCCGTACCCTTGTCCTTCAATATGGACTGGAGAAGTGCCTGCATCTCAGTAATCATTTGTCCTTGCTCCTTCACCTTCGCTTCTAACGCCTTTACCCTCTTATCTTCTGCAAAACCAACATTACGAAGTCAGTTTATTTTTTCTACTTCATTTAAATGGACGAGGGAATAATGGTTTGCGATTGGTAACAAAAGTATTACGTCTACCTGTAGGAACACCTCCAACACTGCTGGATGAGCGCTTCGTAGAAGACTTCAGTTCGCTGGTAGAGGAACCTATCCCGAAGACTCTCCCCTCTTGTCAAATTCACCTACAGCCTGAATGAAGAGACTCTTGTTATCGGAATAAGAGGACGCCAGGTCGTTCTCAATCTGCGAGTCTCTCTCCTGCATCAGCTACTGATAGGTCTCCTACAAGCACACAAAAATACATCACAAATAAGACATGTAAAATGAAATAAATGTTACTGTTTGAAACAAATAATAAATCTAATTAATATCTCACCCTGCATTGCTGGGACTTGTCGTTAATCCAGTGCCTCCCACCTTCAATCTCCCGGGAATGGGTCCGCTCAAAGGTAGCCTAAGGAATCGAATCTGCCTGCAAACACAAATTGATAGTCGTCAATTAATTACTTCAAAGTATAAAATATTGAAAGCTAAAATAGAAAATAATGTATACTTACAATTTTTCGTCGATGCTCACTAAATGGAATGGAGCCACCAGCATATGAAGGTCTATCCATATGGGCCCTATTTAACTTATTTCGTTCACTTTACTTTATATATCTCTCGTCGGTGGCCCATCTTTGAAATAACTACTCTGCGACCTCAGGTTGAATCCAATTTTTCTTTCCCACATGTCTCAATTTATAAAATTTATCAAACATCCACTTGCTAGCCTTGAAGTTATAAGCTTTTTTTAAATTTTCCAAATCAACCTAAGCAACTAGCCAAACTCTCCTTGAAAATCAATAACAAACAATTAGTGCTCCAAAGTATAAAAGTAGTTAATCAGTTTGCATTTTGATGAGAAGAAAGTAATAACCATACATCACATAACTTACCAAGAACTCCTTGAACCAAGTGTCCCTTCGGCTTGAGAAATCTTTGTCCAACCGGCCCAAGGCTAATTGAAATTACGGAACATTTGATCCCATATGAATTTCTTCACCGTCTTATTAGGCTGAAACCTGAAAACAAAGAAAATGTTACAAATATTAGAATACAAACTAAAGGTAAATAATCATAACATTACTAGTAACTTTACATGACTTACTTGGTGTCTCAGACAGGATGAATCCACAACTTCCCTGTCGCAGGATCAACTGTTCCCAGACTAGTGTGTCGGAGGAACTAGCTTCCCTGACCTGGCTTCGAGGCGACACAGTGTGCTAAAGGAGGAAGTATTGAAAATGTTAGAACATAGATGCTTAAAGAAAACAAAATATATGTAAATCAGTCAGAAATCATAAACTCAACCTGCTCTGCCCCTTGCTGTGGATCAATCGGAGAGACATGCACACCTCTACCGCCCAAAACAGAGTCGGTGGTAGGCGGTGAAGATGAAAAAGTAAATGGCGGCAGCTCTGGGGAAGAGTCAAGCCCTCTGCCAGGTAGATAATGTCGCCCTACCCCCTTTGATAGGACGGGGCCGGGAGCTACTACTACTACGTCTGATACCTGAATGCCCTCCTTGATGCTCCATCTCTGAACACTTATAAACGTTTTATCAATATATATAAAAATATAAGAAATTTACTGAATATGACATTGGCGAAGTAACAAAGTATCTAGTATAAACAAAAAAAAAACTAACTCAAATCAACCGGACGATTCTTGTTCTTTGACCTCTTCTTGCACACCTTCCTCTTGCGTCTCATAGTTGAACTCGATTCACTATTTGAGTATATCTCTTGTGCCTCATCATCGATTCCTCATCGTTAATATGGATAGGAATCAACTCTAACTCCACAGCGGAATCAAAGAGATTGCTTGGTAGATCGTCCTTGACAATACTTACGGCAAGTACACGTTCCACATCAGCTTGGAACGGTTCAGTCATATCGTCATTTGTTTCTGACTTTTTTGACTTAGGTATAATGTTTCGTACTTTGGTTTTGATAACTCCCATCCATCCTTGGCGGGATATTGGGTATGGTGTATAATAAACTTGTTTCGCCTATTGAGCAAGAATGAATGGGTCATAACTAACTGTAATCTCCTTGATAACTGTAATCTCCTTGACCAGTGGATCTCAACATTTCCATATTTGTCCACTTTTGTCCCACGCGAAGTATTATCAAACCACTCACATTTAAATAGAGTCACCGACTTGTCCCACTTGTAATCCAGCTCAATTATGTCAATTAACTTCCCATAGTAGTCGCCCTTGACCCTGTCAACTTGGCCACCTCGACAACATACACCGTAATTGCAACATTCCGTATTCTTATTCGATTCAACAGTTGCAAACCGATACCCATTGATTACATATTTTTTGATCCGAGTAACAGCTGCTGTAGATTCGTAAGATAAACTCCACACAACATCCTGGGGAGCTTATGGGTTGTGCACAAAGAAGCATCGTAACCAATTAGGAACTCAGTGTTTATGAATTGATCAACATCAGAATCCGACATCAAAGGATTTGTCGATTGGACCGAATTAGAGAAGTGATCGTAACAAAAAAATGAAATTAATACTTTAATATTTACTGTAACGAACAAAAGAGGAAATCTTACTTTAAATATTGGGTGGCCTCGTCACAGTTGTTTAAAATGTACCACTCCGCTATTTTTTTATCGCTTCCTTCCAGAGTTGACCTACAATGTTTTCGCACGACTCAGCCAGGATAATTAAATATTGATATATGATCACTCAGTTCACCGCCATCATCGTTGCGAGGTACCCCTCTCCATCTTGATATAACTTCAGGGGGATAATAGTATGAGGCGGGTTAGAGGGATCCTCAACGCTTATTACCTTTCCTTTGTTAATTTAACACTTAAAACGTATGTCAGAGTATGCGAGGCAGAGCATTGGATAGGTTTGGAAACCTCACAGTATACTGGTAAAGGTACAAACAATTACATAAAATAATCTCCGTAGGGTTAAGAGTACAATAGCCCAACGTAACTATTGGGCAAGAAGTAAGTCAATACAGTCATAAAACATACAATGAGATAAGACATTCCATACGTCTTCAGTCCTCAGCTTCATTGCCAAGCCCTTATCTTTTCCACGGTCCAACGGTCTACCGCCTTACTCCTATATCTTTGGAACCAGACTGGAGTTCAAAGTTGAACCCCAGAGTAACTGTTAAACTCATATACAATATGTATGCAATCTATGTAATGTAAATCACAATTAGGAATACCACAAACATGGCATGTACTCCGCAGGACCGCCTGGTCAAGACAAGCCCCCGGAACCAGCGCGTAAAGGGTCTCAGTAGTCAGGGAGCGACCCTAACTACCTACCCTAGGGCCTCAGTGGACACCTATAAACACACAGTCATATAGGCTCCACCTACCCCACATACCTTGGGCCTCAGTAAACACCTATGAACACACAGTTACATAGGCTCTACCTACCCTACATGCCAAGGGCCTCAGTACCACCCTAAAGGAGATACTACCTACCCATCATGCCTCGGACCTCAGTAGCACCTGTACAGGTACTACCTACCCTGCATACCTCGGGCCTCTGTAGTAACTATAGAACACGTAGTTCCATAGATACTACCTACTCTACATCCACAATCATGATAACACAGAACATACAAGAGCCACATAGAGCATGCAAGTTTACAGTTACTACCTGGCATGCCTTGGAAAATAATAAACTCTTCCCTTGACATTGAAAATAGGGTCCACACGTGAAAACACCCTAGATACAGCCAAACATCATGCTTTTAGTCATATGAACACACTTTGGTTCAAGTTCCATAAAATTCGCACAGCACCAGAATTTTCCAGAAATGCTGACCCAACTTCTCTGATTTTTAATAAATTCTAGAAACATCATATCGACATGAAATCAGTGGCCATTGAACCATAAGAATGTATAGTTTACCATAAAAATAATTACCAAATCCATCTGGGTTCGAGTCCTTTCCAGATTCTTAAAACTTATCCACTAGTCCGAGACGAGTCCAGGTTTTTAGGTCATTTTAAACTTAAAAGATCTCTCAGTGGGAAAGTCCAAATGACACAAAATATTATATCAAAATAATACTTAGGATTTATAATTTCACCATGTAAAATGTCGGATCAAATGGAGTTCATTTACTATTTTAAAATCACCAATTAACACATGCTGCCCAGAAACCGTAAAAACCAACAGATTTTCGTATAACAAAGACTTAGGCTTTTAGGGTTTGGAAAAAGGTGATCCAACATGTCCCCACACAAAAAAACCCTCTGGATTCAATGGAAACATCAAGAATACCAAAATACTACAGAAACTCCACAAAAATCACCATAGGGCAGAAGCAAGGATTCCAAGTCGTCGGTTAGGGGCTTACCTTAGGATGTCGGTTGCGGGTGCCTTCCTCTTCCATGGACCAGAGCCTTCAGCTGGACCTTCCTCTCTCCCACCTTGAGCACGAAATATGGTAGCCAAAATGGGTAGGAGGGGTCCTATTTATAGGCTCCAAAAGGTTAGGGTTTGCTCCGTAATTAAAATAACATCTTAGGGGTAAAATAGTCATTTTCCACTAGATTTTTCCAAAGATGCTCCAGAATATTCTTTTCTAGGGTTCTCTAGAGCCTTCTTGGTCCAGGACATGTGGCACCATCTCAACCCTCCAAATCCAAATTCCAAGATTGCCCCTGATGGTGACTTTGGGTAAGTTTTAGGTCCAGGGGTAAAACAGTCATTTTGCACCGCTCATCTTCCAAAGCCGTGGGACCCACAAAATTTGCCCTTAGATATGTCATAATGAGTCATAATTACTTGTCTTTCACCTTGTCACATCAGATTCAAATATGTGCTCCAGATTAATCCGGATTATTTTATTCTTTCTCTCTCATCATAATGACTTGATGTGACATTCTCTCTTTCATAATTACATGACAAGATATTTTCTCTCTCCTCTGGGCCCACCGGAATTTCACCCCTATCGTGTCCCGGGGCCCGGGCCCGACTCCGGAAATCCCGTCCGGCCCCGCTCGCTCCGGTTCTGCCGGTCCCACCTTACCTCGTGATGCGTGCCCTTCACTGGACTTGTGTGGGCTCGGATCATCAGTCACTTTTTCCAGACCACAAGTGGACGGGGCATACTACCTTGGGGATCAAGACAACTTTATTCTAGTATCCCAGATCCACCTCGTAATGCGTGCTACCCCGATAATCCAACTTCTGGCCCTGAAATGCCACGTGTCTGATGTAGCACTACTACCATTGACTTTTCCTTCTATAATGGGTCCAGATACACACATCCTCTCTCTCTTCCCTTCTTATTTCCTTCAAAAACGCAGGGCTCCCATGACTGCCCTAAAAATGCCGTATACTTACCTGTACTGGCATATTTTTGCTCAACTAAGTGTCATATACCTCAAGACATAGTTGGACGGCATCTTTTCTGACCAAACTTACACCGTATACATCTTCTGTGCCCATTTTACCTTAGCACCATAATCCCATGACTTGTACGTACTAAGTCTATCGACCCGTATGGCCGAGTTACTTAGTCCCAAAGAGGCTTCCTAACTCTCGATGTTCTTGGGACTTTTCCCGAAATGGGCCTAGTCGTCCGCATATTTCAGGCTTATTTTCACTTCTCAGGGTCCAAAATTCGGGGTGTTACATTGCCCCTACACCTTAAACCTACAACTAAGGCCACCTAGGGGCAAAACTGGAACTCTATTTTTAGCCTTGGAATGCGCCATTTTCTGCCCATGGAAGACCCTAGAAGGCTTCTAGAAGATTTGATTTCGTGGGCCCCTTGCTTTGGAAGATGAACGGTGTAAAATGACTATTTTGCCCCTAACCCGAAAACCTACAACTAAAAATATCTAGGGGCAAAGTTTGGAACTTGGGGCCTATAAATAGGGCACTCCTCCATCCATTTTTCCCACATAAGCCACGAGCTCAAGGAGTCCGGAAGAGTGATCAGCTGAAGCTTTAGGTCCAAGAGGTGACGGAGTCCATACGCAACCGACATCCAGAGGTAAGTCCCTAATCCTAAGAATCGAGTTATCTTCTTCTCTCGCCCCGTGGTGTTTCGTGGTGTTGCAGTAGGTTTTTCATATTTTTAAGGTCTCCAATGAGTCCATAAGGAATTTTTTTGTAGGGTTAAGATGGCTCACTTTGTTTGGAACTCTGAAAACCCTAAATCTTCTTTTACGAAAATCTGTCGGTTCTTTCAGTATTTGGGCAGCGAAGCTTAATCGGTAGTTTTGAAATAGTAAATGGAATCTGATTGCTCTTAAATTTTGCATGGTGAAATTAGACAGGATGACTTTGATATAATATTTTGTGTCATTTGGAGTTTCTAACCGAGATATATTTTAAGTTTAAAATGACCTAAAAACTGGCTTTTTCTCTCAGACCAGTGGCTAGTATTTGGGAATAAGGACGAGTTTGGAACCCATATGACTTTGTTAGATATTTTTCTTGTTAAATAGACATCCTAAGGGTTCTAAGGCCACTTATCCCATGTCAAAATTATCTTTTTGGAATTTATTAAAAATCGGTGAAGTTGGGTCAGAAATTATGGAAATATTGAAGCTATGTGAATTTCTTGAAACTTGAGGTAGAGCTTGAATGTGTGACTGATAGCATGATGTTTGGCTGTATTTAGGGTATTCTCTCATGTAGGACGCATCCCCAACGTTAAGAGAGAAGTTCATCGCATTCAGAAGTGCCAGGTAGTAACTGTAAACTTGCATACTCTATGTGGCTCTTGTATGTTTTGTGTTATCATGATTGTGGATGTAGGGTAGGTAGCCTCTATGAGACTGTGTGTTCTATAGTTGCTACTGAGGCCCGAGGTATGCAGAGTAGGTAGTACCTGTATAGGTGCTACTGAGGCCCGAGGCATGGTGGGTAGGTAGTATCTCTTTTGGGGTACTACTGAGGCCCTTGACATGTAGGGTAGGTGGTGCCTGTTGGACTGCGTGTCCTCAGGTGAGTACTGAGGCCCAAGGTATATGGGGTAGGTGGAGCCTATATGACTATGTTTGTATAGGTGTCCACTGAGGCCCTAGGGTAGGTGGTCGGGGTTGGCCCCCTGACTACTGAGGCCCTATTCGCGCGCTAGGTCCGGGGGCTTGTCTTGACCAGGCGGTCCTGCGGAGTACATGCCATGTTTGTGTTCCTGATTGTGATTTACTTTACATGCATTGCATACATATTGTATATAAGTTTAATAGTTACTCTGGGGTTCAACCTTGAACTCCAGACCACTTTGAGACACAGGGGTAAGACAGTAGCAGTGGGAGGCACGAAGAAGGTAGGGCGCATAGCAGTGGGATGAAGAAAATGGGGGATGCCCTATCTCTTTTTGTACTTTATATTTTGGATAACTGTTGTTTATTAATAGTACTTTATTTGGATGACTGTATTAACCCTTCGGGGACTTATTTGACACTTGACTCTTGAATGTTTATCAGTATGTTTAGCATGTCCAACCAGATCCTGTGCTCTGCTGTGCTAACTCTGAGATAAGTTTATTTGGGCTAAGTAATAAGGAAATATGATTAAATAAGGGGAATTCCTCCAACCAGATCCTGTGCTCTGCTATGCTAACGTATTTGAGTCTAGTTTCAAATGGAACCAGTTTTAGCTCATTTGGATTTGTAGTTTGTGAGATATGCTCAAAATACCGAAGCTGGGTCTGGATTGTGACGTTGTTTTTTGTTGCAACTTCCAAAAATCATAGCTCTCTCATCTGAACTCTTTTGGGCTTGAATTTTATATCAAAATGACACATTGGGAGTCTAGTGTCATGAAAATTTTGTTTCACCTTAATCCGATTCCTGGTTTGGGAGATATCATCAAATTACCAGAGGTCGCCAGCTGAGACACGAAACGGGGCTGAGTAGAGTATGCTGGAAAACGTTGTTGCTCGAGCACCAGGTTTGCTTCTGCTCAAGCAAGCCATTTTTCATGCTCGAGCAAGGAATTTTTTCATGCTCAAGCATGACATTGTTCATGCGAAAATCACTGTATTCATCTGAAAGCTTGAACTTGCTTATTTTAGCTCCAAATTGCGCCGTTCCAACTTCTATTTGATCACGAAGCTTGAATGTGTATATTCTCATAATATTTAACAAGTTCTTCTTTCTTCAATCTCAATTCTTGATCATTCTTCATTGTATTAAAATTCACATCTAGATTAAATATAAGAATTAGTCAAAGTAGAAGATAAATGTAGTATGCAAACTTTTTACTCTGGATAATGGCATCTATATAAGACATCATCAGAACTAATTATATCCAACAATCAACATTAAGCTTAGAAGCACAAATTGTTCTAAAGAACAAGGAAAATTCTGTCAGAATACTCCATATATGCTTTAGTAGTGCTTTGAAGGCCTACGGCAACAATATTTGAAAGAAAACATGACAATCATTACTCTTCATCCTGGCTAGCTTCACCTCGTTCATGTCGACACATCTCTTAAAGTTTGATGCATAACCATCCGGTAGTCTCACACCTTTAACCCATCCCAACAATTGTAAATTCTGCTCTTTGTTCAATGTGTACGACGCTCTAGGTTTGGAAGTCCGGCCCATGGCATTCTCCACCAAATGCAAAGCAGGCCTTTTGCAAATCTGTTGTATGTCACGTCTTGCGTTAACTGTATACTTCATTTTACCCTGGTGTCCATTATGGTGTACAAAATATTACAAAACACATTCCTCTCAATATGTATGACATTGAGGTTATGTCTTAACAATTGATCTTTCCAATCTGGTAGCTCCCAAAAGATGCTGCCTTTGTTCCAATGATGTTGAATGCCATATCCCTCTGGTTCGCAGGAAGCTACTCCCTCTTCAACACTTTGAATGTGCTTCACCCTCTCCCATATTTCTTGGCCACTTAAACGACAAGGTTTATCTGACAGTTCAACCACCTTCCGCTTGAAGTATTTTCTGTTATTCCTAAGCGGATGATCGATAAGCAAGAATCGCTGGTGCCTGTCAAACCAACAGACCTTATGACTATATTGCAAGCTATAACCCACGTTTTGTTCGAGACATACCGGACATGCAAGCTTCCCCAAAGCTTGCCAGCCACTCAACATCCCATATGCAGGGAAATCATTTATCGTCCACATTAAGGTAGCCCGCATGGTGAAATTCTGGTTCAATGATACATCATACGTATGAACCCTTTCACTCCACAACATCTTCAACTCGTCTATCAAAGGCTTGAGGTATACATCTATTTTATTTTTTGGGTTGGATGGCCTAGGGATTAACGCGTTGAGGAACAAAAACTCTCTTCTCATGCACATGGAAGGTGGGAGGTTGTACAGAGTCACAATCATAGGCCAATAGGAATAATTCCTGCTCGTCTGGTTGAAAGGAGCGAACCCATTCAAACATAAACCAAGACGAACATTACGGGGATCGCCTACAAATGAAGGATTCGCCTCATCAAATTTTAGCCAAGCTTCGACATCGGATGGATGCGTCACAAAGTTTTCATCCCTGTAATGCTCCCGATGCCATCTCATGTGAGCCACTGTTTTTTGTGATGAACACAATCTTTGAAGTCTGGGCATGAGAGGAAAGTACCACATCTTGCTTAATGCTTTAAAGGTCATTTTTCTTCCATTCCTCACAACTTTGTACCTCTCATGTTCACAAAATTTACATGTAGTTCGCTCAAAGATCATCCTTGTAATAGAGAATACATCCTCTAGGGCGTAATGAATTTTTTTACATCCGAGCCCAAGCTCTTTCACATTTTTCTTTGCTTGGTAAAACTCTTTCAGCAAATTATTGTCATTGGGAACAATCTTACTCATGATCTGCATCATTTCATTGTAATTTTTCTCACTCTTATGGTGATCAGTCTTCAAGATATGTGTTGCTAGGGTAGCTGATAGCGATGGATATTCACTATTTTCAATGTTTTCACAACCTTCCCATAAAGGACGTTACTCATCTTGAAGCATTTTATAGAACCTCTCGGCTTCGGATTAGGATCCTCTCCCATGTATGATTGTTGAGTATGTGCACCGGTCTCCTCTCCCATGTATGACGGTTCAGCATGAGTAACGGGATCAAAGTATTGGCCGACCGACGCTCCCACGGCATCCATAACCAACTGTTCATATTGATTAAGGTTGTATCGATGAGTACTGTCTCCGTAATAACCACTCGGTGTTTGTCGGACGTCCCCATGAAATTCCCAACATTCATAATTTGTCATGAATCCTTTTCTACACAAATGGATTTTGACTGTGCTCGGATCTTGAAATTGAAAACACCTACATTTCACACACGGACAACTGATCGAGGTACTTGAATTAGCTGCGTGCGCTAGAGCAAATTTGATGAACTCTTCCAAACCCTCCAAGAATACTCGAGTAAGTTGTCTTTTCTGAGTTAGACGATTGTACATCCAACTCCTATCACGATCGCCTTCCATACTTCCCCAATCCAACCCTACACAAAAACTTTTGGAGCAAACACAGTAATACTAACTAATTCGGCTACTAACCTAAGTGGCAAATACAACTGGCTGCTTATACCAGCCAATTGTCACTTAATCAAGAAAGTGGCAAACAAACACATGCAATGAACAAAAAACAGATCTCAGCAAGCAACCAGAGAATGAGGATAGTACACTAGAAGATGGAAACATGCATGTGGGGGGCATGAATACAAATATATGTGAAATACAATAAAAATATATTATCGCTTATTGTCTAAAGCAACATGCAAGGAAAAATTATTATGGTTTGTCATATGTGATAGGATATTAAAAAGTCAAATATCAAGAAGGAGCAAAGGAGCATAACAAATGCAGCTTATCTAAATAATTTAGGCAAAGTTCAGAGCAAAAGAAATCAAAAGAATTACCAAGTATAAATTATGTACCTTATCTAAATAAATTTCAAAATTCCAAGAAGTTTGCTTCACCTGTAAGGTTTAAAGGATGTAATGAATAATAGATAATACAAAAGGTTCTTTATTCAATCTACACTACCCAACAAAGCAAGTGATAATAAATATATCCATAGCAGTCTCATTCAAGTAAAGAAGATTGTTTAGCTGCAAAGAATAAGACTTAAGAATAAAAACTAGAATGATAATGAATATATCCAAAAAAACATGACATACTTGAGATTTGTCAAGAATGATAAGCACTTGGTCTTACTCAAGATTGTGTTATTACCTTAATAATTTATCCAATTTATTCATGTTTATAAACAACTTTTCAATATATACGAGGTAACTATTACTTTAGACGGATCCCAATTTATTCATGAAACGTATACTTTTGTTAAAAACTATAAGAATCTAATTTGTAATATCAATACCTAAGAATGATAAGCACTTGGTCTTACTCAAGATTTGTCAAGAATCTAATTTGATTTCACTTTCCCCTCCTCAACAAGCTTTTTGAGTTCACCAATCTTAAAAAACATGAAAATGAGCTTACAATTCAATATCAAATCAAAATATTATAGTTAATGTATTTCACTTTCCCCTACATAGAAGATGATTTGCATGAAGAGAGTCCAAAAGGATGTTTTCCATGAGACAACAAACGTTAAGTCTTGGATGACACTCAAACTGTCAGAGAGGAATGTAATTATGGCGAAATACTGTGTCCGTAAAAGTATAACAATACAAATAGAATAGGGATAACATACATGACTTGTAAGTTCTGGCTGAACCCAAGAGGGGGGGTGAATTGGGTGAAGTATAAAAATTTAGATTCTTTGAAAATCTTTTCGCAATTCAGCAAATTCAACTTGTATAACAGAAGTGAGTTATAAATCAATTGACAAACATTCGAATGTAAATGCTGGAAATATAAGAGATAAGGGAAGAGGATGTGCAAAACGATTTATCTTGGTTCGGCCCAATCCTTGACCTACGTCCAGTCCCCAAGCCTCACTTGGGATTTTCAATCCACTATCTTTGTTCAACTTGATTACACGTTAGAATCAAGCAACCCTCTCTCTAGGATTCACTCCCCCTTACAAATCGTAATCAACACACTTTGCTTGATTACACACTCGTACTCGAAGTAATCCTCTCACTAGGATTCACTCCCCTTACAAGTTGTAATCAACACAATGTATATCCCACTCAAGATTACCCAATCTTGAGTAACTCTCGATAGAAAGATAATGTGTTTACAATAAATCTCCTCTCTTAGAAGTGAATAGATAAACACCGAAGATCAAATACAAATCACTTCACTCTCTAAGTTATCTAAACATGTAAAACAGAGTGTAAAGGATGAGAAAGCAGAGTATCAGCATGTTGGCAGTGTAAGCTTGTATCTCAGCGTTTTTCTGCTTGAATCTGTCTTCTATTTATAGGTAGAGATCAATATATGACCGTTGAGAAGATTCAATGACCGTTGGATAAAGAAATATAGTCATTAGAAACTAGCCGTTAGAACTTTTGCACATTTTCGATGTTCGACACGAGATCGGATATTTTGAAGATTTGCATCTAATCCTTCGTTTAATCACCTGAAACTTGTACACAAATGATATAAGAAGTGTTATAAATCATTTGGGTAATCATCTGGATGTTTATCAGAAGAATCAAGATTTTCGAAACTTTGATTTTCTAAACCAGAAGTGCAAACTCGAGTTTGCTCTTGAAAACTCGAGTTTTCCTTTTGTTGTCGAATGTTGGATTTGCCTCTGCCTGAGCAAAACTCGAGTTTTGGTCCAAAAACTCGAGTTTTGGAAGTTGCTCAAGTTCGGCTGCTCTGCGTCGATGAAAACTCGAGTTTTGACTTGGAAACTCGAGTTTTGCTTTCTGCTGGACTTTGTTGAGTCTTCTTGAAATAACTGTCAACTTTCGAAGACCATATCTCCCTGTTCTGAACTCCGTTTTGGTCCGTTCAACTCTTGATGGAAATCTCTGTGAGTCTACTTTCAAATGCCACAAATTTCAGCTCAATTGGATTTGTAGTTTGTGAGTTACACTCAAAACATTGAAGCTTGGTTTTCTGTGTGGCGTGGATTTTTCTGTCAACTTCCACAATTCATATCTCCCTGATCTGAACTCCTTTTGGGCTTGAATTATATATCAAAATGACGCATTGGGAGTCTAGTTTCATATGCCTTTGGTTTCGTCTCAATCCGATCTCTGGTTTGTGAGATATCATCGAAATACCAGAGGTCGCCCGTGCTGAACGTGAAACAGAGTTGCTGAAGAGCTGATCACCACTGGAAACTCGAGTTTTGCCTTGGAAACTCGAGTTTTCTTAGTCCGAGAGGCCGAGATGCTGAAGACACCCCAAACTCGAGTTTTGAGTTGCAAACTCGAGTTTTGACTTCCAAACTCGAGTTTTGTATTCCAAACTCGAGTTTTCTCCTATCCGAGAGGCAAATCACTACAAATAAGTAGGAAACTCGAGTTTTGACTTGGAAACTCGAGTTTTCTCATCCTGAAGCTGATTTTTGCTGACTTTAACTCCAAATTGAGCCATTCCAACTTCCATATGATCTTGGATGCTTCTAGCTTCAATATAAGAACTTGGATAATTAAATCTTCATTCCATACATCAAGTTCTTCATACTTCCATCTCCCAACTTGATCATTCTTCATCATTTAACTTGGGCTCATCATTCTTTGTAGCTTCTTCCTTCTTCAATATCCGAAAGTGATGAAGCTTCATTCCAACTTCTCTTATCATAGAGACTTCCAAGATCACAAGAACTTGATGAATGTTGATATTCCTATTATATTGTGCAAGTTTCTTTGATAACATCTTTCTCTAGTCTCTTCTCTTCTTCTTGGTCATCCTCCAAAAGCTATTGATAACATCTTGCTTCCTTGACAATCTCTGCAAGCTCTTCTTTCTTTAATTCCTTATCTCCTTCTTGATTAACTTGGATTAATCTACATTAAATACAGCAGTTAGTCAATCTAGGAGATAACTATATTACTCAATCTTTTTGCTTTTAATAATGGCACTATATAAGACATCATCAAAACTAATCATAACCAACATGACTTATGTCCACATCATTTTGATATGGATCCATGACAGAAAGCATAGACTTTCAACATCACAATGTCCACTTTTCTGAAAATACATAATTCATAAGTGCGTTTGTTTTTGTAGACTATTTTTACCATCATCAAGAGATAGGACAGCTCCTACGCACACTAATAGACCTTTAGTGATTTGTTACCATGTAATGTAATAAGTGTTTTCTATTAGGTCATAGCTTGAGGATTTCTAATGTTCTTCTGGATTATTATATTCTTCTAATAAAATTTCTTCTTTTGTGCTTTAAAACACATTAACAATTCACTTTGATCAAGGATACGAAGAAACTTGCTTTTACTAGTTGATTCAACAAAATGGGCCCCACAAACTGAGAAAGACCATAACAAATCAGTAAGGAACTTTTAATATTTCAAAGAGTTAGCAAATGCAAAAGTACAATGTTATTGCATGGGGTTAATGTCTTATGATTTCATTCCATATGTAGGATATAATAAGAAACAAGTGGAGTTGTCCAGAATAAACTAATGCAAATGAGATTGAGATGTTATTGCCATAAAGCTCCTAAGTGAAATTCCAAAACCCACATGGTTTATAATTTAGAGTATGGTAAGTCATAAGAAACTAAATATGATGGCTTGACAAACCTGAATTACTTTCCAACTCATCAATCTCTCTATAATGAGGAAGTTAGGATCTATACTTCTTATGCTTTTCATGGAGAATTTATCTAATAGGTATGGGTCAATATAAAATTTATTAACCCTTGGTGCCTATTCAAACTACTAAACAAAAGCCACAAGCTAAAACAATCATTATTATGTGGAAGCAAGGAGGAGGAGCAGGAAGCCATAGCTTAAAAAAATCAGCTGCTGTCAGGACAATAATGTTACTATCCAGTCAGCATTGTCGATTAAGATTAAAATTCATAATAAATTCATGCCTATATTTGAAACCAAAAGGAAACTAAGAACCCAAATCATTTCGAGCCTCGAAATTGTTGAATGGCAAAGTGAAAACTAGAAACATAGACTCAAAAGAGGAAAAAACTAGAAAAAAAGAGAAAAAGATGCCAAAGTGAATAAAGACGCAGATTATGGTGACAATGAGGGTTCGAATCATAGTCCAATAGTCATATATTCAGACCGAGTATCGCGGCCAAACGATTACTACATAAAAATGAGATTTAAAAACCTAAACAAATGCAGAAACATGATAAGAAAGGAGATTTTTCCGGAGTTGCAAATTCTTAAAGGAAATAATAGTAATAACAATACAAAATTGACAGAGATGAAGCAAATGCAGGAGTATCAGGAACTAGAGGGAAGGTCGAAGAGCTAACTTGAAGGCGATGAGGTGAAGAACTTTGCAGCCTGTGCACGGCCACCCTGCGGAGCATTTTCACTCTAGAGATCCGAAGGGCACGCCGGAGTAGGGGATAGATCTGGAGGAAGACGGAGGACCAAGGGGGAGGACTAGAGGAGGTCGCCGGCGGTTGTTCACGAGCCTGAGGGAGAAGACGCGGCAGATTTGAGGGCCGACGAGGGAGAGAGATGTGAACTTGCGGAGAAATGGCGGACTTGATGCGAAATGGGGGGGGATTAGGGTGTTTTGCGAGGAACGTTAAACCCCCTTTTTTGTGAGGGAACAAATGTTCCTCGCAAAACCCCCCTTTTTTGAGGGAACAGTTCCCTCGCAAAAGGGGGGTTTTTGCGAGGAACATTTGTTCCCTTGCAATAATGAGGGCATTTGGCGGCCTTTTTGCCGCCATTTTGCGAGGGAGTCACGGTTCCTCGCAAAAATCCCAATTTTGCGAGGGATGCGTAGTTCCCTCGCAAAAATGAGGGCCTTTGGAAGTATTTTTGGTGCCATTTTGTGAGGGAACCACGTTTCCCTCGCAAAAATCCCAATTTTACGAAGGGAGTTTTGCGAGGGAGAAGTTGTTCCTTCGCAAAATTGGGATTTTTGCGAGGGAGCCACTTTTCCATCGTAAATTGACTAAAATTTGTGACGGAATTTGCTTCCCTCGCAAATTCCATCGCAATTTTCACATTTTCTAGTAGTGTTAAATGTTTTTTAATTCAACCAAATAGTTTTATCAAATAGCCCGTCAAGGGCGAATTCAAAATCTTACAAATGGATTCTACTTCGGTACACCATAAAGTTGTTGCCGACACTGTAAACAAATATTACATAAGCGTATCAACTTCCACTCACATTTCTTTCCAATAAACAAACAACGAAACATACAAAGTTACCTGTAAAGTGTTGCTTTCAAGGGTGTAAAAGACATGTATAATATAATGCTCACTTTGATTTTGAATATAGATGCATATTATTGATTTACAAGGTAAATAATTAAGGAATTGTTAATTTTTTATTAGAAATTTCTTACCCTATGTGTGTTTGTAAGAGTGTGTGTGTGTTTTTTTTTTTAATATGCATGTTAATATAAACTACCAAAACACTACAAAAAAAATTCATGTTTTGTGACAAAAAAATTTCGTGACAAAACAGACATTTTCCGTCGTTAAATTCGTTTGTGACGGATTTTAGTCGTCACGAAAACTAGCGTTACAATTGCGACGAAACTGAAATTTCCGTCGCAAAGCCCGGAATATGCGACATAATCGGATTTCATCGCAAATCCCGAAGGATTTGTGACGGAATCGATTCCATTGCGAATTTCATTTTAAAAAAAATATAACAATTTTGTAAAAAATATATATATAAATACATGTATATCATAAAAATATATAATAACAATCATAAAGAGTTTACATAGAGAAAAAAAAATGTTGTAAAGAATATGTACTAAAAAATAGTCTAAACAACAGCATTAGGATCACCATCATCGTCACCAGGATGGTCATTATCACCAGGAGCCGTCCACATACCCTTGTCCTTAGTTAGGACCGGAGCACAAGTTACATCTGTCTTAGTATCTCCCGTGTCCGATGCGGCTGATTTGCTTGTTGCCTCATCTCCTATTGTGTCTCACTTAGCCGAGATGCTTGCTCCCGCACCAATGCCTTCATCTTCTTCAGCTCATATGCAAAAAAAAGGAAGTGAGTTTATTTTTTGTACTTTATTTAAATGGATGAGGGAATGAAAATTTAACAATCTATAGCAAATGTATTACATTTACCTGCAGCAACACCTTCACTGCCGGATGAGGAGCGCTTTGTAGGCTTCAGTTCGCTTGCAGAGGCACCCAACTCAAAGAGTCTGCCTTTCTTGTTAAATCTGCCTGTAGCATGAATGAATAGACTCTCCTTATCGGACTAAGAGGATGCGGGGTCGCCCTCACTCTACGAGTCTTTCTCTTGCGTCAGCTTTTGATAGGTTTCCTACAAGCACAAAAATACATCACAAATAAGGCATGTGAAATGGAATAATTATGTTGGTGCCTAAAACAAATAATAGATGCAATAAATGTCTCACCGCTACTTGTTGCAACTTGGTGTTGATCCAGCGCCTCCCATTACTTTCAAACTCCTGGGAATGGGTCTGCTCGAAGGTAGCCTACTCAACTGATGCTGCAAGAACTTCCCTAGACTCTGCTTGCAAACACAAATGATGACCGTTAATTAATTATTTCAAAGTAAAAGATATTGAATACTGAAATAGAAAATAACGTGTACTCACAATTTTTCGTCGATGCTCACAATATGGAATGGAGCCGCCAGTATATGACGGTCCATCCATTTGGGCCCTATTTATTTTATTTTTCTCACTTTTCTTCTTAAAATTCTTATCGGCAGCCCATCTTTGAAATAATTGGTCTGTAGTCTCAGGTTGAATCCAATCTTGCCTGCCTTTATTCTTTCTCAATTTATAAAACGCTTTCGAGAAAACCACCGGCCTCCCTTGTGGTTATAAGCTTTTTTCAAATTTTCTCGATGGTCGTGCAACCACCTAAACTGATCCTAAAAATCAATAACAAACAATTAGTGCTCCAAGTTATAAAAGTACTTGATCAGTTTGCATTTGGATAAGAAATTAATAACCATAAAGCAAATAACTTACCAAGAACTCATTGAACCAAGCTTCCCAATTATCCTTAGGAATCTCTGTCCAACTGGCCTAAGGCTAATTGAGATTACGGAATATTTGGGTCGACATGAAATCCATCACGAGATTATAAGGCTCAAATCTGGAGATAGAGGAAATAATGCAAATATCAGCATACAAACTAAAGGTAGAAAATTGTAACATTACTAGTAGTTTTACATAATCGCATTGGTACAAAAAAAGCTTTTAAGACCGGACAAAAAGCGTCCTTTAAGACCGGATTTGGAACCGGTCTTGTTACAGGCGGTGTTACAAGTAACATACTTTTAAGACCAAATAAGAAACCGATCTTAAACATGATAAGACTTTTAAGACTGGATGTGCGAAACATCTGGTCCTAAAAGTTTCAAATAAAAAAAAAAAGAAAAAGAAAAAAGAATCGAAATGTTCCCGTAGAACTCAAGAACCTAGAATTCCAATTCCATATATTCAACATCAAGATGCATCTAGTGAAATTCAAATTCAAATGTTTAAGAAGAAGGTAGGGCAAATAATGAAAAGAAAACCGACATAGAAACTCAAATCTAAGAATTACGCTATAATCATCCCACTAGGCTCTAACAAAAACAAATCAATCATCTTGCTTGGAGGAAGATAGTATTCTTCATGCAAGAAATGAGTTCAGTTGTTAATATATATTGGTTTAACAAAAATTAACACTACAATCGAGTCAAGATTATCCAGAGAAAGAAAAAGGAACTCGGGCCCTGGTGATTTCAAGTGCACCGAGAATATTTGCAATCACAAAATAGCACCCAAATTAATAATTTTCTTCTACTTCTAGTCAATTGGATAGCAAAAATGGGAGAAGACTTCCACATTCTGCATATGCAATGATCGTATCGAAAAAAATATATATATATAGAAAATGGTAAAATGCTTTTAACACGAGAAGAGTTTCAAAGATTCATTATGCGATCAATGGGAGAAAAAACAAGAAACTATTGAAAGACAAACTATAATTGAGATTATACAACAAAGGAATTTTGGATACTTTACAAGAAAATGGCACTAGATCTGCAAAATGTTCCCAACATGTTCAAAACTCTTCCAACTGCTATAAACAAGATCTGCAAAAAGACAACAAAAAAAACCCGATCTGCGAAAATAAGCCTAAGCATTCAAATCTCAAATAGATTTCAAAACCAATCTTTGTCACGAGAAAAAAATTAGAAAAACATTTCATCGGCATCTTGCGAGGCCATCCTTTTTCCGATCTTAGATGATCCTGGGTTGTGAATCATTTGCGAGAAGGAGGTTCTTTGGATTTGTCGTCTATTCGAAGCGGCTTAGGTTTGTACTGGTGCCCACTCTTGCAACCTCGAAAGACACACCCACGGGTGTAGTACTGGAGTTGAATCAGAGAGCGAAGAAGAGAAATGGGTGGTGAGAGGTGGAAATTGGAGAGCAATCAAAGTAGAGAAGAAGAGAATCGAAGAGCGATGAAGAATAGAGGCACCGTTTCTAAACATAGCAGAGGAGGTGAGAGAAGCATATTTCTTAGACTTTTTTAGACTGGACATTTTAAACATCCGGTCTTAAATAGATTTTTTAGACCAGACGTTTTAAACATCCGGTCTTAAAAGTATAGTTTTTAGACCACATTTCTTAAAAGTCCGGCCTTAAAAGTTTCTAGACTGCATTTCTTAAAAGTCCGGTCTTAAAAGTTTTCTTTATATTTACGAAACTGCCATCGGTCATACTTTTTGGACCTGATATTCTATAATCCGGTCTAAAAAGTTCTTTATATTTATGACACTACCACCGGTCATACTTTTAAGACCTAATCCTCTATAATCAGGTCTAAATGAGGTGGTCTAAAAACCTTTTTTTGCACCAGTGTGACTTACTCTTGGTTGCCAATAGGATAGATCCAGACCTGCCCTATCGCAGGATCAACTGTTCCCCTGATTGGTGTATCGGAGGAACTAGCTTCCCCGACCTAGCTTCGAGGCGACGCACTGTGCTGAAGGAAGAAATGTGAAGTATTGAAAATGTTAGTACATAGATGCTTAAAGAAAACTAAACATATGTAAATCAATAAAAAATTGTAAAGTAAACTTGCTCTGCCCCTTGCTGTGGATAAATAGGAGTGAAAGGCACACCTGTACCGCCCATAACAGAGTCAGTAGTGGACGGTGACGATGACATATAAAGTGGCGGTAGCTCTAGGGAAGAGCTAAGTGCTCTACCTATAAAGGGGCCAGATGACATTGCCCTACCCCCTCTAATAAGACAGGGCCGAGCTCTAGCACCATTACGACCACTACCCGAAGGCCCCGTTGAATGCTGCATCTCGAACACTTATAAACATTATGTCAAAATATATAAACATATAAAAAATATATTTAATATGTCACTATCGAAGTAACGGAGTATCTAGTATAACAGATCGTTATAAACAAAGAACCGACACAAATCAAGCGGACGATTCCTGTTCTTCGACCTCTGCAAGCACATCTTCCTCTAGAGTCTCATAGTTGTTGAATTCAGATTCACTATTAAAGTAAATCTCTTGTGTCTCATCGTCTGATTCCTCATCATCAATATGGATAGGAATCAACTCTAACTCCATAGCGGAATCAAATAGATTGCTTGGTACATCGTCCTCAACAATATTTATGGGTAGTACATGTTTCACATAAGCTTGGAGCGGTTCAGTCATACAGTCATATGTTTTCAACTCTTTCAACTTGGGTATAATATTTCGTGCTTTGATTTTGATAACTCCCTTCCACCCTTGGCAGGATGTGAGGTATGATGTATAATAAACTTGTTTCGCCTGTTGAGCAAGTATGAATGGGTCATAACCAACCGTATATCTCCTCTACCATTGGATCTCAACATTTTCATATTTGTCAACTTTTGTCTCACGAGGAGAGTTATCAAACCACTCACATTTAAACAGAGTCAGCGACTTGTCTTACTGGTAATTTAGCTGAATTATGTCAATTAACTTCCTGTAGTAGTCGCCCTCAACTCCATCAATGTTGCCACCTCGACAACATACACTGTATTGCAACTTAGTGTATTTTTCGTTCGCTTTTAGAGTTGCAAACGTTATCTTTGATTCTGAGGAATGCCTGATTGTGAGCAAGGATGATCTATCCTTAGAAAACATGAAGTCCAAAGCCTTATTTAGGGCTCCTAGAGAAGGTAATTGTTATACCCTCAATCTTCCTAACAATAGGTCTATTTCTGAAAGCTGCTTTATTGGTAACTCAGATGAAAGTTGGCTATGGCACAAGCGATTAGCTCATGTCAATATGTTCCAACTTGACAAGCTGTTGAAAAAGGATTTGGTCATTGGTTTGCCAAAACTTTGTCTTAAAATTGACTTCATTTGTAATGCTTGTCAAAAGGGTAAACAAACCAAATCATCTTTCAAATCAAAAAGTGAAATTTCAACTAATTGACCACTTCAATTACTTCATATGGATCTAGTTGGATCAAACTCATGTACTATATATGCATAGTGTATGCATGCAACTATGTCATATAAAATCACAGATAAATGCAAAATACACCACATATGCATTCAGAAACATACACACTAACCAATCATCACGCATCGTCAAGCTGCCTTACCAAGGCAAGCCCCGGATTTATCGGAATCACGACTGAAAAAGCATGCACTAGGGTGGCCCCGGACCTTAAACCCGTAGAGCCACCGACGTAGATTTTCTGTGGTCTTCCAAAATAACCAGATTAGAAAAGGATTTGTAGTATAATGTAACCTAGGTCGTTTTCCAACGAATTCACAATCACTCAATTCAAACAATAAAAAAACGAAACAATAAAAATGGGGGTTTTGATTCAAAATAGATTAAAAACAACAATATGCAGAAACAGAACGAAATATACGAAATAGATTAACAACGACCAACCCAACATTTAGATTCCAAAACTTCCATCATTGAACGAAAAATGAACGAACTTGTGTTTGGCTTTGGACGAACTGAAATCTTTGCGTTCGTCCGAAAATCCCTCGACTAGATGATCGCCTAGAATCTATCCCAACAATCTTGTCTCACCGTGTGATCGCACAACAACACTTGTAACCTAGTTCAAACTCGATCCTTGGGTGAACCAAACCGAATATTAAATCTAATATTCGAACTATTTCCAAATCGAATCCGATAAGATGAAAACGAAACGAGTAAAGTTACCGATTAAGCACAAGCTCTTTGGACGAATCATGGAATCCTCAACATTGGGTTAATCACAAAAATTTAGCCGAACATGACTGGGAAAAATGAAGAACAGACGAAGAACATGAAGAACGCGAAGAACATTTGAGAGAATTTAAAAACTCCTATTTTGATCCACCAAAACCTAAAAACGTGAATGAAAATGTTTGTGGCTGCCATCTAACTTAAAGTTAACCTAAAATAGAAATGGGTTCTAAAGGTTCAGCCCAAAACGAAAATAAAATAAAAGTGGACTTTAGTTACAAAATTCGAGCCCAAATAAAATCTAGAAATATTAATCTGACTTCAGCTCCAAAATCGACCGCCCTCTTGTTCGAATTTTCCCTTCATGTCTTCATAACAATTGTAGTTCTCTGAATTATCTGAAATATGAAACAAAAATGAGGTAAATCTGATGTCTGGTTCAAGAGTTATGGTAAAAATAGTGAAGCAATATAAAACTGGAATTTTATTATTAAAAATGGCTAAAACATAATAAAAGCCCCAAAGCCCAAATAAGTATAAAAGCCATTATTTATCAACTAAAGAGTCCTAAATTATTAATCAAGAGATAAAAAGAAGTGTATGAAATATTAAATTATCAAATTCCCCCACACTTATCTTTTTGCACTCCCGAGCAAAATTCAAGAAAAAGACTTAAAGGAGAAACTCTTCTTTTATAACAATTGCTCACAATGCAAAAATTGAACAATGGACACAAAGCTCCAAAAGATCAATCAATCAAGACCACAATCCCTTCATCTCAAATTACAATTCATGGTAATCTCAATCAATGATGCTAATCACAAAAGATAGTCTTTCAAATGATGCACTCAATAAATCAATCTCTCAAGTGTTTAAGGTAAATAAATGTATCACTCAAATTCTACTCAAGAAAATTGTTCTACCATAACCTTGCTCAATTTCTACGTCTCCACTACTCATAACACATGCATGCACAAATCAAGAGAGCTTGTTATGGAAGGTTGTAATGGGGTTAGGGTGAAGGTAGGTAATAGTATGGAATGAGAGACTAAGCACCAAAGAAATTAAAAAGAGCACTAATTAACACAATCATTCTCTATGTAAGAAAATTTTATTTTACTTATATATCTCCTTTCTTTCTATGTATTTTCTTTCTTTCTTTCTCGCTTTTCTTTCTTTCTTTCTTTTTTTTTCTTTTGTTTTTCTTTTCTTTTCTTTTTTTTTTTTTGAAAATGAAACTATACTATATACATAATCACAACGACAAAAGCAAACATCCCCCCCACACTTAAACTATTGCACTCCTGAGCAACCCCCACACTTAAACAAAAAACCAAGGTGAAACCAATGCTCAATAAATTTTCAAGGTGTGGAATAAAATGGTTTTACGCTTAGGCTTGTAATGTGGCTTAGAAAAGAATGAGTCAAAAAGGCACAAAGGGCTAGCAAAGGGAACATAATGCAAGGGAAAGGCTATTTGGCCAAAGTAGGGAAAATAAAAGAAAGAAAACAAGCTTCCATCATACTTATGCACGTAAGTGAAAAATGTAGTTTCAAAAAGGAAAGGAGCAAGTTCTAGAGAACACAAATCATGAGGAGATGCACACATGAAAGAAAGAATGGCAAAAGATGAATTCCATTCATGCAGGACCAAAACCTCACAAGGTCAATACCAACTTAGGCAATCAACAACATCAAATCAACTACCGAGACATGTAATCGAAGAGTCAAGAATTGCGACCAAACAATGATCCATTAAAACCAAAATGTCCAAGTTCATAATATGTAGCAATCATAGAAAGAGAGACTGTATTTATTTCAAAAAGCAAAGTACAAAAAGGAAAACAAATAAAAGAGAAGGAGGGAGAATAAAGAAGAATACTCCCCAAGGGTTGATGGAGGGTAAGTGGCATCAATGAGGAGAATCTCTGCTTCCTCAAGCTGCTGTTGGGATCCCTCATGAAATTGCTTGAGGCGATGCCCATTAACCTTAAAGGTTCGTCCTGGGGGTGGATCACATAGCTGAACAAAGACCAAATGGAAAAATGTTAGTGATCTCAAAAGGGCAATCCCATTTAGATCGAAGCTTACCAGGCATAAACTTCAAACGAGAGTTAAACAAGAACTTTACGGCCCACAAAATTCTTTCCTCGAATATGCTTATCATGGAATGCCTTAATCTTTTCCTTGTATAACCGCGAACTCTCATAGGCATCCAATCTAAGCTCATCCAACTCTTGCAATTGTAGCTTCCTCTCCATCCCAAACTTAGCCAAATCCATGTTACACTGCTTAATGGCCCAATAGGCTTGATGCTCCAACTCAACCGGAAGATGACATGCCTTACCAAAGACAAGCCGATAAGGAGACATCCCAATCAGAGTCTTGTAGGCGATGCGATATGCCCACAAAGTATCATCTAATCGCTTACTCCAATCCTTCCAGGTAGAGTTAACAGTCTTCTGAAGGATTTGCTTAATCTCTCTATTTGAGACTTCAGCTTGATCGTTGGTCTGAGGATGGTATGCTGTGGAGACCTTGTGGAGCACTCCATACTTGCGTAACAAGGCACCCATGCTTCGGTTGCAAAAATGGGATCCCTGGTCACTGATAATGGCTCTAGGAATACCAAACCTGCAGAAAATGTTAGACCTAACAAAATCCACCACCACAAAGAATCATTTGTCCGGTGGCTTTCGCCTCAACCCATTTCGGGACATAATCAGATCCAAATAGTATGTAAGTATAACCATATGAAGCAGGAAATGGACCCATAAAATCAATACCCCAAACATCAAAGATCTCACAGAACAAAATAGGGTTGTGGGGCATCTCATGCCTACAGGAAATACTCCCTTCTCTTTGACAGTTATCACATGACTTACAAAATAGATAGGAATCATGAAACAAGAAAGGCCAAAATAATCCAATGTCTAATACTTTCCTAGCAGTTCTTTGGGGTCCAAAGTGACCACCACAAGCAGAATCATGAGCAAAATGCAATATAGAGTGAAACTCATGATCAGGCACACATCTCCTAACTACTTGGTCACTACAAAATGTCCACAGATAACGATCATCCCAAACATAATATTTAGACTCACTCTTTAATTTAAGGGTTTGGGCCCTAGTGGAATCTACAGGCAAAGCACCAGCTACCAAGTAGTTAATCGATTAGCATACCATGGAAGCTTACCTTGCGGTAAAGTAGAAGCTGCTCATCGTGGAAATCATCCCGAATAGAAGAGGGGTGAGAGGCGAATGAGTTGTGCGACTCAAGTGGTCGGCTACCAGCTTTGTGCTCCACTTCCTCGAATCTCAACATCGAACTCTTGGAGCAATAACATCCACCAGATGAGTCGTGGCTTAGCATCTGTCTTTTTCAAAAGAAACTTTAAAGTAGCATGGTCAGAGAAAACAATTACTCTACTTGCTAGCAGATATGACCTAAACTTATCAAAAGAAAATACAATAGCCAACAACTGCTTCTGAATAGTGGTGTAATTGGACTTGGCATGATCCAAAGTCTTGGAGGCATATGCAATCACATGAGATGCTCTATCAACTCGTTGTGCCAAGATAGCACCAACCGCATAGTTGGAAGCATCACACATCAACTCGAAGAGGAGGCACCAATCAGGGGTCTGGATCACTGGGGCTGTAGTTAGGCAATGCTTCAAATGATCGAAGGCCGCCTTGCAAGTATCTTTAAATATAAAGTCAGTGTCCTTTTGCAGAAGGTTGGACAAGGGTCGGGTAGTCTTCTTTGAAATCCCGAATGAAACACCGATTGAAACCCGTATGACCAAGAAAAGAAGCGAACTTCCCGCACGTATGCGGGTAAGGCAAAGCAAGTAATTACATCTATCTTAGCGGATCTACCTCAATCCCTTTCCTAGGCACTATGTGTTCCAAGACTATACCTGGCTCAACCATAAAGTGACAGTTTTTATAATTCAGCGCAAGATTAGACTCAATGCACCTATGCAAAACTCTAGACAGATTAGCTAAGCATGCATCAAAATCAGACCCATATACAGTGAAATCATCCATAAAAACCTCCATGCAATCCTCTAGAAACTCAGAGAAAAGACTTACCATACAACACTGAAACGTGCCAGGTGCATTGCAAAGGCCAAAAGGCATCCTTCGGTAGGCATATGTTCCAAGGGGCCATGTGAAGGTTGTCTTCTCCTGATCCTCAAGAGCAATATGGATCTGGAAGTATCTGGAGTAGCCATCCAAGAAGTAGTAGTGAGACTTACCAGCCAATCCCTCTAACATCTAATCATTGAAATGTAGAGGGTAATGATCCTTGCGAGTGGCTTGGTTGAGTCTCCTATAGTCGATGCAAACTCTCCAACTATTCTGAACTCGAGTAAGAATTGTTCTTTCTATTTCAGAATCAAATGGCAACAAGTCTTCTGGATTTGTAGTACTCCTAGTACTCATGCAGCATAAACACAAGGCAGAATTTACAGATATTCAGAATTATGAAAATGCCACCAGACAATCAGAATTACAAAAATGCCACTAGAAACTCAGAATTACGAAAATGCCACTAAAAGTGGTAAAAAGTAGAAAAACACTAAGATAACACAAAAGCAAACACAAAAAAACAAAAACCTATGGTAGAAATGGACCAAAACAAGTCCAGAAACACTATAAAATGATTTTTAAAATTTATGGGACTTGGACAGGGCAACTCCTAGACCATCGGAGAACCCAAAAATGGTTTAAAAGAACTTCAAAAATTGAAAAAGTAGTCTAAACGATGGAACTTGGCTAAAATCTGAAGACCAAAGATTTTCCATGTGTCCCGTGAGTTAGGCCATTTTCTATCACTGTACCAATTTTCAACCAAATCAGAGAAACTCCAAAAAAATTATCCTAGTAGAAATCACAAAATTGAAACTTAAAACAGCAAAAAAAGTGGTCTAAACGTTGGAATTTGGACAAAATAGGGTAGACCTCACTCTTTACTTGAGAGTGATTCATTCTTAGAATACCCAATTCCTTGTGAATAAGACCTGGGTTGAGTGATCTCGGGTCGAAAAATTTCGTCGGCCACCCAAACCACCTAAACGACGTTATTTACACTCTTGCTACTAATCAAACCGATGCAAATTCCTCGGTAGCGGCGCCATATTTTGACAGAGATTTGCTGTGGTCTCCCAAAATAACCAGATTAGAAAAGGATTTGCAGTATAATGTAACCTGGGTCGTTTCCCAACGAATTCACAATTGGTTCAATTCGAATAGCAATAAAACAAAAACAATAAAAATGAGGGTTTTTGATTTAAAATAGATTAAAAACAAAAATATGCAGAAATAGAACGAAATATGCAGAAACAGTTAACAACGACCAACCCAACATTTAGATTCCAAAAACTTCCATCATTGAACGAAAAATGAACGAACTCATGTTTGGTTCTGGACGAACCGAAATCTCTGCATTCGTCCGTAAAATCCCTCGACTAGACGATCGCCTAGAATCTGTCCGAACAAAGGGTGTCTCACCGTGCGATCGCATAGCAACATTGTAACCTAGTTCGAACTCAGTCCTTGGGATGAACCAAACCGAATATTAAATCTAATATTCGAACTGTTTCCAGAAATTGAATCCGATAAGATGAAAATAGAAACGAGTAAAGTTACCGATTAAGCACAAGCTCTCTGGACGAATCATGGAATCCTCAATGTTGGGTTAATCACAGAAATTTAGCCGAACATGACTGGGAAAAATGAAGAACACGAAGAACGCGAAGAACATTTGAGAGAATTTAAAAACTCCTATTTTGATCCACCAAAACCTAAAAACATGAATGAAAATATTTGTGGCTGCCATCTAACTTAAAGTTAACCTAAAATGGAAATGGGTTCTAATGGTTCAGCCCAAAATGAAAATAAAATAAAAGTGGGCTTTAGTTACAAAATTCAAGCCCAAATAAAATCCAGAAATATTCATCTGACTTCGGCTCCAAAATCAACCGCCCTCTTGTCCAAAATTTCCCTTCATGTCTCCATAACAATTGTAACTCTCTGAATCATCAAAAATATGAAACAAAAATGAGGCAAATCGATGTCCGGTTCAAGAGTTATGGTAAAAATAGTGAAGCCATATAAAACTGGAATTTTATTATTAAAAATGGCTAAAACATAATAAAAGGCCCAAAGCCCAAATAAGTATAAAAGCCATTATTTATTAACTAAAGAGTCCTAAATTATTAATTAAGAGATAAAAAGAAGTGTATGAAATATTAAATTATCAGCCACCAAAAAGCCGACTTCGGACCAATCCTCGGTGCTAGGAATACAATAGTTAGGGATTCGAACCCCAACATGCTCTGTATGCATATTTGGCAATACAGACACACATGGCAAACAAACATACAACAAATACATAAAATTACTTTAGTAAAACAGTTACTACCTGTGGGATGTGTACCACCTTAATATTTTAGGGTTCCTGATAGCTTCCCAAAATATGCCTTAACCCTAAACAACATCAAAATACCTTATTTTTACTAATTATAGAAATACCCTTACATTTTTCATCAAATCCGAGCCCTAGCCACTTTTCCAGAAATTCTAGTTATTCTGACCCCAATTCAAACATTTTTGATAAATTCCAAACAAATCCAATTTGTACAAAATCAGTGGCATCTGAACCCTTAGGATGTGTAGGTTACAGTAAAAATACTTTCAAAGTCCAAACAGTTTCATATTTTGACGTGTAGGCCAAACTTTATCCTCTGGTTAGAAAAATCCTATAGCTTCCACGACAATTTTCAAAAAGGGCATCGCCAGAAATTCGTAGTGTCCAAGTCTGGTTCTGAAAGCAGTTTTCAGAATATCCTCAGCTCTTACTCATAACTGATGATATCTGGATTGTAAATCAATCTTTGACAACACACAGGAACCAAATAACTGATCCAACAGGTCGTCAATTCTGGGGAGTGGGTATTTATTCTTAATCGTCACCTTGTTCAACTCCCTGTAATCAATGTCGAAGCCGTAAGCTCCCATATTTCTTTTTCACAAACAATGCTGGAGCTCCCCACGGTGAGACACTAGGTCTAATAAAACCTTTCTCAAGCAATTCCTCAAGTTGCTTCTTCAATTTTGCCATTTCATTGGGTGCCATTCTATAGGGTGCTTTCGATATTGATCCAGTGCCAGGCAAAAGCTCAATAGCAAATTCAACTTATCTTTTAGGAGGTAATCCTCTGATGTCATCCGAAAAGACATCAAGGAATTATTTCACAACCGGTATTTGATTTGGTGAAAGTTCTTATTCGCCCGCACCGAGAGAAATACTACATACCCTTGGCAACCTTGTACAATACACTTCTCCGCTTTGGTGGTGAAAGAAAATTAAGACTGATTTCACTTGTCAATGTTTTTTGATGATTCTCGGTATGCAATTGTCTTGTTTCTAAAATCCATAATTACATTATTGGTCGTTAGCCAATTCATTCCCAGTATCACATCGATTTCACGTAGTGGCAAACAGATCAAATCAATGGTAGTCTCACGAGCATTCACAGTCACAACACAATTTAAACATACATCAATGGTTCTTGTCTAACCCCTAAGGGTGTAGACACATTTAGATCATACGGCAATTTATGAACATCATGTTAGTTCTCTATGTTTTTTATGTTTTGATGATAACAAATATAATGTAAATAAGTTAATAGATTCAAGGTTAATTCATGTTTTATATAGTTAACTTTAATCTATAATGTTTTTGGAAGTTTTGCATTGGTTGCCTCGAGCTAAAATGGTTTTGCCTTCGAGTTAATAAGTTGAATTTATGCAAGCCTTGAGTTAAATCCGTGTATGCCTCTAGTTAAACAATGGAAATGTTTTAAATAAATATTGTTAACTCTAGTCAAATATTTATCGCTCGAGTTATCTGTTTGATCTTAAAATTCTGAACTCAACTTTTTTGACTCTTGAATATCCAATTGATACCTCAAGTCATTGACTCTAGGCAAATACTTATTGACTCTAGTTAAGCTTTCAATTGGTCTATTTCTTTAGAAAGTATCGGTTTTGACTTTTGGACTATCAAGTTGATGACTTTAGTCATTGACTCTAGGCAAATACTTATTGACTCTAGTTAAGCTTTCAATTGGTCTATTTCTTTAGAAAGTATCAGTTTTGACTTTTGGAATATCAAGTTGATGATTCTAGTCATTGACTCTAAGCAAATACTTATTGACTCTAGTTAAGCTTTCAATTGGTCTATTTCTTTAGAAAGTATCGGTTTTGACTTTTGGAATTTCAAGTTGATGACTCTAGTCATTAACTCAATGCAATAACTTTCTAACCTCCACCAATAATCAAACTTGTCTATTTTCGAAAAGAATTGCTTTTAACTTTTGCATATCAAGTTAATGCCTCAAGTCATTTACTCAAGGCAATTAACTTTATACTTTATGTTAAGAGTTCAACTTGCATCTTTTCAAAGCCATCAATTTTGACTCTTGGGCATCAAGTTAATGACTCTAGTCATTAACTCAAGGCATGCCTTTCAGACTTCAAGTTAAAATATTAAACTTGTCCATTTCGAAAAGAACTGTTCTTGACTTTTTCTTATCAAGTCATTGCCTCTAGTCACCAAGTCAAGGCAATTATTTTTACCTCTAGTCAAGTCGCAATTTCCTTTAACTTGTCCATTTCGAAAAGAACTGTTCTTAACTTCTTCTAGACTTTAATTCTCTTATAAAGTCAACTTGCCTCGAGTCATTTATTTTCTTGGCTCAAGTCATTACCTCCAGGCATCAACTCTTTAACTAAGAGTTAATCTTCTCTGTTTTCAAAATCATTGTCTCCGAAAAATCTAAATCAACTGATTAAGATTTTATTTCTTCAAATCATTGCTCATTAATATTCTTAAATGCTTTTAATCAGTTTGCTAATGAGTTTCAGATGTTCATAACCCGGATTAACATCAAATTATCATAAAGCAATTTGTGTGTCAGAGAAGCATTTAATGTAGTTCCCAAATTGAGTGATTTTCACGGTAACCAATCCTTTGATCATTCTAAAGTTTTTCCTGTTATTCCATCTGCGCAATTAATGCTATTTCACAATGGGCAAAATAAAAAGAATGAAAGAATGTCGTGACAGCAAATCCACTTGGATCATTAACGACAAAAGTGTTAACTAAACTTCATCTGTCTAATGGCTATATTCAAGAATCACAACGGTTAATCTTCAAGCTTAACCAACGGTCATTAATTGCAACAACTATAAATACCTGAAGCATTGAATTCGCCAACCACTGAAACTCTACACATTCAATTTGTCTCAACTACTACTTAATGTTTCACTAAGTTCTCTTAATATCTTCGGATATTTGATTGTACTTCAGTGTTCATTTATTATGTACTAGTGAGGAGTCATTAAAAACTTATTTCATTTCAGTTGTTAAATCTTAAGGTTGTGGAACTTTAAGTATGGGTGTACAATTATAATTTGTAAGGGGGAATGAGTCCTAGTGAGAGGATCATCCGAGTATAGTGTGTAGTTGTAATAGTTTTTGAAAGATAGTGGAAATCCCAAGCGTTCTGGGGACTGGATGTAGGTCAAAGAATTAGACTGAACCAGGATAATCTCTTGTGTATTTCTGTTCTTTTGTCAGTCTCTTTTTTTCAAGTGTTCTTGAGTGATCACCGAAAGAATTTTATAATCACCTATTCACCCCCCTCTGGGTGATATTCCATTTTCACATCAAATTTCAAACGTGTCACACAGTTGTATGTGATAAACGAATGACTGGCACCTGTATCAAACAATGCATGTAAGAGGTGGCCATGGACATAGATCATACCTTGTATCATCTCAGGTGATCTTTGTGCCTCCTCCTTGGTCATTACAAAGACTATTCCCTGATTTTGGGGTCTTCTCTCCATTTTCTGTTGTGGGCAATCTCGGCTAAAATGTCCGGGTTTCCAACAATTGAAGCAGATAACTTGTCTAGCACAATCCGTACCAAGGTGATTCTTTCCACATTTATTAAATTTTTGTGGCTCGACAGATTTCTGAAAATTTCGTTGGTTAGGTCGAAAAGATTTCTTGCCATTTCCACGTCTGTTCATTCCTGTCCTTTTACGTTTAAATGAATCTCCACGGCTAGATTCATCACAGCTGGATATGATTATGAGAGCATGGAGATCTCTGAGATTTCTTTCAACAATTCTACATTCTTCAACTGCTTGATGCAAAGTATGAAATTGTTGAGCTATCAGTTTTCTCCGATCTTATATTTTAATCCTCGAATCGAAACATCTGCTAGACTACTTTCTACGCCCGAATTCCTGTGGTAAGAAGAACAGCAAGATAGGCGAGTAAATATAGCATAATACTCTTCGAATGACTCACTGTCCCCCTGTCTGATCATAAGAAATTCATATTCTCTGGCAATTTGTATGGAGGGTGGTTGATATTGCTTATTAAATTCCTCTTGGAAGAGTTCCCATGTCACTAGGATGTGTTGAGCATGTAAGGTGGTCTCCGTATTTCTCCACTACCCGTCAAGCATCTCCTTCGAGCTTGTAGATGGCTGATTGAGCTTTTTTTCATCCGGATAGCCTAGTACCTGAAAAATATTTTGAAGTCTCAAGATCCAGTCTTCTACGATGTCAAATCGCCCTCAGAAGACAGGAAGGTTCTGTTGGGATTCATACATGCAGCGGAAGAAATTTATCCAACAAATTACGAATCCCATAGGAAGATCTATTAATGGCATTTAAACTAGGGTAGTTAGAACCGTACCTTTCGTATTCATGTGCGTCTTGTTCGATATGATCACCAGGAGCCGATCGAGCGAATCAACTCCCTCTACCGGTACCCATACTGAACAGCACTCCAACATAGACGGCAACATGCTAGCGCCTTCAGCATTTTGCGTCTTTTCTCTAGGTTTTTCTTTTTCGCGGCTGGCTTAATTTTTATACGACTTGATCATTATGTTATAGGGTTTTTTAAAACCCTAATGGGCCGTATTAAAATATTCAAAATTAATCTCAATTGACTTTGAAACTCAAATTTTGGATTAAAATAACATTAATTAAATCTATCCAATAGATCTAATCGAATCTATTTATTCAATCCAAATTAAAAGCCAGCTTGATTTAAATTATATTTATAAATTAAATTGGAGACATGATATCTATCTATTTAATTAAATATGAGATACAATATCTCAATTTAAATTAAATCTAAGATACGATATCTCTCTTTGAAAATTAAATCGAAGATACGATATCTTTATTTGTTTTAGTTATTTAATTTATCAAATAAATTAAATATTACATAATAATATTGTTATTTTCGAAGTTATATATATATATATATATATCCATCCTAGATTAAACGTTGTGTTCATTAAATCGTAGACATATATAAGATTCAATGAATCTAGACATTATTGCTCGTGTTGGGCTATTTTTGTGTGCGACCCTGTAGGCCCACATGAGATTGGCAGTGGGCCAGTACTATTCCAGCCCACAAGTCGCAAGCGTCCTCTAGCAAGAGATTATGACTGCTCAATTCATATGAGGATCGATGATACAATGCAACCTATCATACAACCATGCCACGTCGCGTTTGTCACGCGATAATTTAGTCATGGATGAAGCATGGATAGTGTCATCCTCCTGTTCTTAACCATTACTTTCTCGATTCTTGAGTAGTCTAACAATTGACATGGAAACCCCTTTCCATCGTAGTATGGCCATACATTTCTCAGACTCACTCATCAAGGGGTCCCCAGTATTATCTCTCTATAAATGTGAGGGTCAAATCTCATCTTGACCATTCACATTCCTCTGCATGAAAACCACTAATCCCGATTGAAGCCTTTATCATCACCCGGTCAAAGGTGACTTTTGACTAGGTCAAAGATCAGCGACTCTCCTGTAGGAATCCATGATGATCTCGGGTCAAAGGGCATTGTGACGTGGTTAAACATGAGATAAGTTTATGACTTAATCCATGCAACTTTCTCATAGTGGGTCGGTCCAGCACCTTATACTCTTACAAGTTCCTATGACTTTGATTCTTATTTCTATACCTCATCAAAGTCACACCTGTCTTATTTCATCTTTGCTCCTGCATAAATGACCGACCTAGGACATTTAGGACAATCTTTACGATACATCCAAGGATACAATTATCATAATAAACATGCAAATGATATGATAACAAAATGGAGAAATACTTTAAATAACAACAGTGTTTAAAGTACTGGGTATCAAAATTTTGCAAGTAGAACCTATTGGAAATTATGCCCTAGGGGCAAATCATTGTACTTTAAACACTGTGCGGGTTGAGTTTCAGTCCGAGGCTGGCCTAGTGAGGGCGGCTTTACGGGTTGAGAGTCCAATGAGACTGAGGCTTGCCTTGGTAAGGCAGCTGTACGAGTTCTTGGATTGTGATGTATGTTTCACTGTGGTATGATTTGAATGCATATATGGTATGTGTTTGGCATGTTTCTGTATTTTTATCTGGCATGGTAACTTACATACTCCTTACACATTTAGTATTTGAGTATTGACGGTTACTCTGGGGGCCATTTTCAAACTCTAGACGCTTTTACAGCTGCAGGGGAGCATACCGACCAGTGAGGATCTCTTTTGACAGGGTAAGGCCCAGTGTTGCTGCAAAGAGTAGGGAATGCCCTACCGTATTTTGTATCTTACTTTTTGGATAATTGTATTATATTTCTAGGCTTTATTTTGGATTACTGTACCCTTAACCCTCCGGGGACTTATACTTTCTGTTGTTTTTACTTTTATCAGTACAGTAGTTAGTCCAAACTGATCCTGCGCTCTGTCACGCTTACTCTAATGCATGCTAAAGAACTTAGTAAACTTCTGGGGCAAAATTGCTCCTTAGCAAAAACTTCCAGGGCAAAATTGCTCCTCAAATAAAACTTCCGTGGCACAAATGATACTTCCGGGCAAAATTGCTACGTCTTGTGAACTATCGTGGCATTTTTTGTCCAAAAAAAAACCGTCTTACCGGTGCTCCCCGAGCGAAAAAAATTCCATGGCATTTAAGACCCTTATCCCAAAAGAATATATAGATCAAAGTAAAAATTATATAAATATGATGAATGTAGAAGAAGTAGAAAACAATGAAATTATTAATAACCAAGAATTTCAAGAATATGAAGAATATATAAATACGAGGAAAGCTCAAGAGAAAGAAGAATAACATTTAACAAAGAACAATATGATAAAATTAAAGAAAAACATTTAGATATTATAGTTAATAACATAAAAGATGAAATATTCTTAGATAAAGTAAGTAAAATATTGAAAAGTAAGAAAAAAGAAAAATATCAATGTGTAGTATTATAAAAGAAATATCCAATAGAATCAATTTTAATAGAAGGAGTATTAAGAATACCTTTAATAAGCAAAGCTTTAATTGAACATGAAATATCAAAAATACCTTTTAAAGATGAAATATCAGAAATATATATTGCAGGAGTGCAAGTTATGGTAAAAGCTTATTTTCAAAGTGGAATAGATTCACCATTAGAATTGTTAATAACAGATGGAAGAATAATTAGTAATGTTGAAGACAATATTTTAGGAATGATAGCAGAAATTTAATATATCAAAGACTAAAATTCACTTTAAATACAAATTTTGCGATTAGTAGAGCGGAAGAAAACATGGATAAATCAATTTTAATATATCATAATTTACATAATGTAAGATTGCAACCAGGATCTAGAAGTATAAGTATAATAGCAATGATAGGATTAGTATTTACAAATGAACACAAAATTTATAATAAAAATAAAGAAAAAATTACAATAGATAAATATTTTATGCCCGTAATAAAAGGAATTAGAACTGACCCAAAACAAATTACTATACCCGAAATGTTAAAATTAGAATTAGATAATACTAGAAATTATTATGAAAAAATACCTAGAAGAATGATAACTAATAATATTTTAGGACAAAGATGTTTAAGAATTAATACATCGAAAAATCCAACATTAAATATAAATATAAATCCAAGAAGAAGTTTAGAATATAATAGACCATCATCGAGTAAAATTAATAGAACTCTAAGTCTTAGAACAATAGATACATCACAAGGAGTTATGGATAATTTTAACCAAAGAAATTTATTAGTGGAAAGACCAATAAGTTCAAGTTTAAGAGAAATTAGACCCTAAGATGAAAATTATATAAAATTAGAAGTAAAATCAGATACAGCGTGGAAAGAAATTATAGGAAAAGTAAACAAACATGTAGATCAAAGTGAAATAGACATAGGATTTACAGAAGACAATTTAATAATAGAAGGAAATCAAACAAAAATCTAATGTTGTATTAAGATTTAATAATAGAGGTACAATTAATTTAAACCTCTTAGTAAAAGAAAATTTAGGATATAATTATAAGATAATATTAGGAAAAGGCTTTTTTAGAATTAGTAAAACGATATAGAATCCAAGATACATGAATAATGATTAACTTAAATAATCAAACAATTATAATACCAAAATTATCATGATTTATGAAGACATAATGCTTGAATGGGATGAAAATAGAAATAAAATAGTATTTATATATAGAAGGCAAGATATAGAAAGAGAAATAGATGAAACTACATTAGTACCAGATGTAGATGTAAATTTAATAAGAATATTGATAAAAAAGTTGAAATCAAAGATTACATTATATAAGTCAAGATTAACAAATGAAAATTTTATTAACCATCCAATGTATTTTAATCAAAACATGAGGAGATTAAATTCATGTAAAACTATAAAATTGCATTTGAAAGTGTTACGGACCTGGATAAGGCCCATATTCAATATATGGCCCAACAAGGAACATATCGCATATCAGGATCTACCTATAATAAAGGAGGATCCAATCTTATCTACGATCCAGGTATATCTAAATGACTATCTAACAGTTAGGATATCAGGGCCACGGATCACAGGGCCCAAGCCACATCAACCTAAGGTACACTCTATAAATAAAGAGGTAAAACCCTAAGGTACACAGGTTCTAACCCTAGACTATTTACTCGGAGCACGCACACCTTGCTAAGTCTCTGAATATTGTGATGCTCCATGAGCCCTAACTCTCACGCAGCGAATCCCCTCTTTGACGATTGCAAAGCAAAAATCACATATGGGGGACAGGGGTAAATTTTCGATCGAGATTCTCTTCGTTATGCCGGATTCTGTGTGCTCAAGTGTGTTATGACGCCATCGCTGTCTGGATCAAACGAACTGTTTAGATAGACGACTATCACGAGAAGTCGGAACACCCGGACACTATTCATGCAGGCGCCCAAATTGAAGTCGCCAAGGACAGCTTTTAGCCGTTTCGCATAGTGGCGGAGATGGGTGATGAGGGGTAACCAGTGCAAGTATACACTATCGGTGTAATACCGCAAGTATCCCAAGGTAATAAAATATCGTTCCCACAAGGACCAAAGTCCCAACTACCAACCCAATTTACTTTGATTTAAAGTTGATGCAACCATATGAATTTTTGATGAAAATATTTAAAGAAAGTAAAGTGACAAAGAAATTGAATTAAACTTTGTAGAATGAAATTAACAAAAGCCTAGGGTCATGTATATCATCAATAATCCATTTAATTGTTCTTCCTTACCAAAAGCTAGATTAAGACCTAATCTTCTTTTAAGGTAGAATTTAATTACTAAACCCTTGAATTGGAGTATGTCAATCGAATTTCAGATTTTAATCTAATTGCTTATTCCTAAGTCAATTAGCCTAATCCTTAATCCTAAAGTCATGTTCCCATGCCCATTAGAATTAATTCTTGCATTAAGTCCAGAATTCTTTATGATTGCATAAAGCCTATGTCAAGTTCCCTTACTAGTACCTTATGTTCTTTAATCAATTGAACCTAGTATTAACTAGCCTTTTCCAAGGTCTAATTAATCTTTCAATTCCTTAATTAGATAATCAAACTAACTAAGGCATTAAGCATGGATTAAAGAAACATATCCAAGACAAGCATTATGTAATTAAAAACAGAATTTCAATTAAACTTCATAAAGAATCCATACATGACCTTAGAAAGATACTTAGTTCATGCTACTCATGACCAAGCATACAAAAGGTAAAAGATGAAAAACATAAAATCAAACTAAAACAATTAAAAGGAAATATTAAAACTAAGCCATACCAAGAAGGAGGCAAGAAATTAAAGACAAGAATTAAAGGCAATATATGAAACCAATAAAGCAAAACTAAGCCATTCCAAGTAGGAGGCAAGAAATACAAGAAGGAAGGTAGAATGGGAGAGATCTTGGTCTCTCCAAGGTGTGTCTACAACTTCTAAACGTGCATGTATTTATAGGAAGCTTGGAAGAACTATTGAGCCACAATTCTTGACTTTTGTGCTCCAAAAACGTGTCTGATTTACAGCCTGGTTTTCACCATGATTTCGGTGGCTTTCGGTGGAGTTGTCTTCATATGAAATGTAGCCCCGGATGTCATCTTTCCATTCGCACAAACCGAACCTCATTTGGATATCCGTAGCTCCAGTTATGGACCAAAGAGTACATGTTGGTCCAGAGTTCGTCACAGCACATTGTCTTGTCTTCCAAGCCCAATTGGGTCCTCTAAATGTATTCTTTAGCTTCTGGGCTCTTCATAGAAGTTGTAGGGCTTTGTTTCAGCTTTCCTAAAAGATAAAATTAGGATCAATTGGAGGTCTAGAACTCAAGTTATAATCAAAATACCAAACAGTGTTCATTACCCAATTGTAAAAGAGATGTGATTTGAGCCCAATTTTGAACTAAATTCCAAATATGACCAAGATTAATGCAAATGAAGTCTAAAAACTCATTATGAAGATGAAATCACATATTTAACTAATTTTTCCATTAAAGCATGACAATGACAAAGTTTTTAGCTCCTTTTTGCATTTAAAATAATATGAATTTAAAGATTATCAAACTCCCCACACTTATCATTTTGCACTCCTGAGCAAAATTAAAAGATAAAAACCAAGAAAAGCTCCTCTTTTCTATTAACTGCTGAAATTTCAAAACTTAACAAGGATCACAAAAGTTTCAAAGGATCAACCAATCAAGACAAAAATCTCTTAATCTCAAATTACTAATCATGGCAATATCATTCAATGATGCTTGATCACACAAGATAGTCTCTCAAGGATGCCCTCAATCAATCTCTCAAGTGTATAGGGTAAACAAGTGTATCTCTCAAATTATACTCAAGAAAATAGTCCTACCATAAGCTTGCTCAATTTCTACTTCTCCACTACTTATAACACAAGCATGCAAAAACCAAGAGAGCTTGTTATTGAAGGTTGTAATGGGGCTAGGGTAAAGGTGTGAATAAGTATGGATATGATAGGCTAAGCACCCAAGAAATTCAAAGAACATCAGTTAATAATAGCAAATCATCTCAATATCATTTCTTTTTATTTCTCATTCTTTGCATTGCTTCCTCTCTCTTTCTTTCTTTTTTTTTCTTTTTTTGTACTCTTTTTTTTTTTAGAATCACAATGACCAACATCAATGCCAAATGATGAATGGCACAAAATCAAAATCAAATACTCCCCCCCCCCACACTTAAAATGTTGCACACCTGGGCAACCCCCACACTGAAACACAAAACCAAGGTGAGTCCAATACTCAACAAATTTTCTAGGTGCGGAATAAAATGGTTTTACGCTTAGGCTTGTAATGTGGCTTAGAAAAGAATGAGTCAATAAGGCACAAAGGGGCTAGCAAAGGGAATATAATGTAGGGGAAAGGCTATTTGGCCAAAATGGGGAAATGAAAGAAAGAAAACAAGCTTCCATCATACTTATGCACATAAGTGAAAAATTTAGCTTCAAAAAGAAATGGAGCAAGTTCTAGAGGACACAAATCATGAGCAGATGCACACCTGAAAGAAAGAAAGGTAAAAGATGAATTCCATTCATGTAGGCCCAAAAACTCACAAAGGTCAATACCAAATCATGCAACCAGCATCCCAAAATTAACTATCAAGAAATATAATCCAAGAGTCCGAAATTCAGTCCCAAACGAAAGGATACATCAAAACCAAGATGTCAAAGTTCACAAGAGGTAGAGCAATCATAGAAAGATAGAGTATTATTCATAAAAACAAATTTTTATTTTGAAAAGGGGTATTATTCACAAAAGAAAAATTTCTTCCTTTTCTTGAACACAAGGAATAAAAACCAAAGCAAAAACAAAAATATTTTTCTTTTCATCATTTTGAAATCAAAGAACAAAAACCAAAAGTAAGAACAAAATCCCTCCCCCACACTTAAATCATGCATTGACTTAAGTGTAAAAGATAGATATAACCAATAATAGTAGGTAATGCAAGTAAAAGAGTAAGGAGAGAGTACGACCGGACTATTAAAATCTTGGAGACTCAAATGAAGTGGCATAATTGGCTTCTTTCCTTTGTCTGGTTGTAAGTCACATGAAAGCACTAGTGATGTCCCTTGTTGATGTTCAACAAACAACTTCCTTTTTAAGATATGCAAATAACGTTTTAGCTCAAGTATGGAAGGTGTTGGGATAGGAGTAATCAATCCATATACCTGCATAAAATCATGACACCAAGCAGTATCTCGTCCCACATAAATATAATCAATAAAACTTGATTTATCAAGAATCAAGGAAGATCCCAAAATTAATTTATCAAAAGAAAATGTTGGAACTTCCAGATATTTTGAGCAACCCACAAAATCAATATGACTCTCCTAAGTAAGAGTCAAACTCTCTAAAGAATAATTCAAGTGATCACTCAAAATAGTCTCACAATGGTTTCTCAAATCATCACACAAGACAAATTCTACATGTGAAACATCATGATTCATGATGGTCTTTCCTTGTAAATGCATATCAAAAGCAAGGCTTTCCCCACACTTATCTTTAATAGTATCCCCACTAACAACAGTCATGTCAAGATCATGAATAATATCATCATTCAAAGCATCAATATGGTTAGCAGTAAGTGGAGTATCTTTAAAATCAATAGTGTCAGGGGAATGAACATCAGGGTGAACATCATAATGGATATCACAACTAACATTAGAATCCACAATTAATGCAGAATCACCATTCAATTCAAAATCACCGTATAATGCATCATTAATTTCAGTGCAAACAGGACACCATCCATTAGTAGAACAGGCACAATTGACAGAGTCACTCATAGATGCAAAATAGGGATAATCAAGATACCATTTAGAGAAAAACATCATCAACATTGACATCCATGCTTGATTCAATTTTTTCAAAATTGACATGCTTACTATCATCATTAGTACAAGAGGGTGCATTATGATCAATGGTAGAATCAACCACTTCACTTGAATGCGTTCTTTCGAAGATCAACAAGTAAATGACATTTTTCATGATAACAATATGCACATATTTGATATTCCTCACAAGAGCATGAAAATATGTCATTCAATTTATCGCAATCATCTGTGGTACTAAGAAAAGAAGCATTTTCAACACTTAAAGCATCACATGAAGAAATAGGAATACACTCATCAACAAGTACAGTCGAATCACTACTACTAAAGCCAATTGGTTGAGCAATTACATTTCCAAACAATTGAGGGGATTCAACAATGGTTTTCTCATCCACCTCATTATCACTCAAATCATGAATTGCTTCATTATTCAAAGTAGTAGAAGAGTCCACTTCTATAAGGATAGGATCATTACCAAATCTGAGAGAAGACTCTTTAATGTGCTTTTGTACTTGCTTCACTTCTTGTGCATGTGTGACCATGAGAGAAGGATTTTCTTGAAAACTCATTTTCAACACTTGTGTTTGCTGCTCAATTTCCTTTGCTAATCTCTCAGATGATTTCACTTGTTGTTCCATCATTCTAAAAATAGAGTCCACTTGTTGATGGAAGTCATCCTTATGTGACCACTCCTCATTTACAACCAAAGCTATTTGGTTTTGGAAATCTCCAATGTCTTCACAAAATTAAGGACCTTGGTTTAGCATATATGGTTGAGAATGAGGTTCATAAGGTGGCTCAAATGGGTATAGGGATTCATGAGATGGATGACATGATATAGAAGTGGGATGAAATGAAGGATGGTATGGTAAGTGAGAGTGTTGATGATATTGTTGGAATGGAGGTTGTTGGTAAGGTTCATGATATTGGTGGTGGAATGGGCCATCACATTCTTGATTGCCTACAAAAGAGTGAGAATTGAAAGGTAGATTCGATTGCCAAAACACCAGGCCATGAAAGTTCAATGCAATTAATTCCCAATGACTGAGAAAATAACTATCAATTATAACTATAAAAATTAAGAAAAGGAATCTAAGAAAATACAATTCAAGTGAAAAAAAAGAAGGGGAAAAAGAATTTCTATGATAAAAGATGCAAGACCATTTTTTTTTGAAGACAAAGAAAACAAGCTCACACAAGCTACCTAAATGCAAAAAATGCTAACAAAATGCAATCAAAACACAAAGTGCACACAATCTAATGCGATATATATATATATATATTTTTGGGTGGTAAAATAACACACAATTGAAATGAACAAGGAATAACTCAAAACGAAAAATTAAAAACTGCAATTAAAATAAAACAAGCATCAATCTATAAACAAGCAAAGATAGTTGATATTGAGACAATTTTGGTCCCGACAACGGCGCCAAAAACTTGATGAGGGGTAACCGAGTGCAAGTGTACACTATCGGTGTAATACCGGCAAGTATCCCAAGGTAATAAAATATCGTTCCCACAAGGACCAAAGTCCCAACTACCAACCCAATTTACTTTGATTTAAAGTTGATGCAACCATATGAATTTTTGATGAAAATATTTAAAGAAAGTAAAGTGACAAAGAAATTGAATTAAACTTTGTAGAATGAAATTAACAAAAGCCTAGGGTCATGTATATCATCAATAATCCATTTAATTGTTCTTCCTTACCAAAAGCTAGATTAAGACCTAATCTTCTTTTAAGGTAGAATTTAATTACTAAACCCTTGAATTGGAGTATGTCAATCGAATTTCAGATTTTAATCTAATTGCTTATTCCTAAGTCAATTAGCCTAATCCTTAATCCTAAAGTCATGTTCCCATGCCCATTAGAATTAATTCTTGCATTAAGTCCAGAATTCTTTATGATTGCATAAAGCCTATGTCAAGTTCCCTTGCTAGTACCTTATGTTCTTTAATCAATTGAACCTAGTATTAACTAGCCTTTTCCAAGGTCTAATTAATCTTTCAATTCCTTAATTAGATAATCAAACTAACTAAGGCATTAAGCATGGATTAAAGAAACATATCCAAGACAAGCATTATGTAATTAAAAACAGAATTTCAATTAAACTTCATAAAGAATCCATACATGACCTTAGAAAGATACTTAGTTCATGCTACTCATGACCAAGCATACAAAAGGTAAAAGATGAAAAACATAAAATCAAACTAAAACAATTAAAAGGAAATATTAAAACTAAGCCATACCAAGAAGGAGGCAAGAAATTAAAGACAAGAATTAAAGGCAATATATGAAACCAATAAAGCAAAACTAAGCCATTCCAAGTAGGAGGCAAGAAATACAAGAAGGAAGGTAGAATGGGAGAGATCTTGGTCTCTCCAAGGTGTGTCTACAACTTCTAAACGTGCATGTATTTATAGGAAGCTTGGAAGAACTATTGAGCCACAATTCTTGACTTTTGTGCTCCAAAAACGTGTCCGATTTACAGCCTGGTTTTCACCATGATTTCGGTGGCTTTCGGTGGAGTTTTCTTCATATGAAATGTAGCCCCGGATGTCAGTTTTCTAGTCTCACAAACCGGACCTCATTTGGATATCTGTAGCTCCAGTTATGGCCAAAGAGTACATGTTGGTCCAGAGTCCGTCACAGCACATTGTCTTGTCTTCCAAGCCCAATTGGGTCCTCTAAAGGTATTCTTTAGCTTCTGGGCTCTTCATAGAAGTTGTAGGGCTTTGTTTCAGCTTTCTTAAAAGTTTAAATTCGGATCAATTGGAGGTCTAGAACTCAAGTTATAATCAAAATACCAAACAGTGTTCATTACCCAATTGTAAAAGAGATGTGATTTGAGCCCAATTTTGAACTAAATTCCAAATATGACCAAGATTAATGCAAATGAAGTCTAAAAACTCATTATGAAGATGAAATCACATATTTAACTAATTTTTCCATTAAAGCATGACAATGACAAATTTTTTAGCTCCTTTTTGCATTTAAAATAATATGAATTTAAAGATTATCAATGGGAGTTCTTGGATTCGATGCCCAAAGGAGGATTTCAAATAAAGGGTCGATGTCGGGATGGTAACATGCAGTTGGAGCTCGGACATTTTTGATGCCACCTGCAAAGATTGTCAGTCTTCTGCAAACCAACGCCAAATCTCAGAATACTCAGAATCTCTGAGTGCGGGACCCAGCGTCGTTGCAAAATACTCAGACTCGGTCGGTATTGTCTTCTAGCGAGTTTACTCCTTTGAAACTTTCGGGATCTCGGCCCCTTGACGTGTTGACTCTAATGATCTCATTTCCTTTGCATGCTGGCCTCTGTGATCTTGAGTCTTGATTCCTCTGCATGCCAGATTCCGTGATCTTGGCTCCTTTGCATGTCGGATTTTATGACATTCCGGAATCACATCCCGGTTTGGATACATCGGCACACGGCATCAAATCCTGAGGCCTTCCGGAAGCTCATCTCGGTTCGAATATATTGCCACAATTCTAATCCGCAAGCTTGAAGCATCTCGGCATTGGTTTTCGAATCCCGTCATAACTTCTTAACTGCAACTCGGATGGATTTAATATATGGAGTCAAGATTCTTCTTTCCTCGTAACGCACTCCCCGTCGCCTTGCTCCAAACCATATTTGGAGTCTCCATCTGAGACGGAGACTTGATTGGGACGAGAAAACTCAAAGTTCTTGATTTCTGCAAATTATTCTGAAGATACTCTCGGGGAAAATCAATTTGCCAAGATGTACATGGATTCACCAAGGTCGAGGTGTATGCTGAGATTCCGAGGTGTATATTTCTGAGTTGCTGAGCTTCTGTAAGTTGCCGAGATAACATTATGTTCCTGAGATGTCCGAGATGCCTAGATTCTTTCACTATCCTTTGATGCCAGATGGTTCTTGGGTGCTGAGATGATTATCTCGAGATGGTCTCTCTTTATCGTTTCTAGCATGAAGATGGATTGGGAACAACACGTTTTGGTTCCTAATCAATCTTTTCATCCTCGGATCAGAACAGGGAGGACTACGGTCTGGGCAATCAAAACTCAAGCCTAATTTTTAATTCGGTTTTCTTTAACTAAAGCCGAGATAGAGAAGCCGAGATGAGTGAAGTCGGCACAATTATAGAACAGAGATAACGTAACCTGGCATAGCAATGGAGCCGAGGTCCTTTTCCCAAAAGCAGTGGTCAGAAATCCTAGCATTCTTATTTCGCCACTGTGTAGCAGTTCTTAGCTACTTATGTCGGCAAATGACGCATGGAAGACCAACTATACTACATTGGGTGAGAGGCCGATTATCTAAGGTGATCAGTGAAATCCAGGATACAAGTTGGACGATTTTCATCATGAAGACGCTGGGATTGATGTGGCTGGATATCCATCGCGAAGTGGCCGAGAAATTGTTGGCCAAGATCAAATGGTGACTTGAGCAAAACCTGATGAAGGGGAGGAATGGCTTAAAACTATTGATATATTGGATCTTCAAGAAGTCGTGTTGCAGAGGCATTTGTTACCAAATATGGAAACACAACCGGCGCAACCTCTCACAAATAGACAACACCTGCTGCGGAAGCGATGAATCAGTTAAATGAAGGCCCAGCTAGTTTGGGTTTGCTCCATATATGTGGTCGGGTGAAACTTCCGAAAGGAGAGGATAAAGCATCCACGAGCAAAATATCTGGCTTTCTTCCAGCTGAGTAATTCTTTCTAAATACATAAGGCATTCCTCCGGTACGTATCTAGTCCCTTGCTTTCTGCAGAATGTGCGTAAATGAAGAGGCATTGAATGGTATTAATGGGTCCTACCATGTGAGTTTATTGAAATATGGCTTTTGTTGAATTTTGGATTTTAATAGCCAAGATATTTGACTTAGATAAGACTCTCATACCTGCCATGGAAAAAAGTAGGGATAGAGAAAGTGTTAATCTATTGAAATGTCCAGCGCTAGTTTCGAAAATTTTGCCTTTGACAATAATGGCTAGGTTTGAAAATAATGGGCTATATTTGAAAAAGTGATGACAAGGACACCTACATGGCTAGGCCATTTGTGCTATACCTTCTGATAAAAATTTTACTTTTCTTAAGAGTAAATGACTAGAAGTTATTTATAACCTTGTTTGTCTAGAAGACATGAGAATCAATTGGCCTACCATGAGAATCGAATGGTAAAGGTAAATTATCTGATCCACATAGTGATTCTACTAGAAAATCATTCAAAAGGTGATTATACGCCAAAAATGAACTCTTCTTATCAGCAATTCGGATTGGGAATTTTTCATAATTGGGGAGTCTGTGGTTCTGATATAAATCAGCAAAGGAAAAGTTCTGATTACTCAAGCAATTGTCATGCCAACAAGCTTTTGTGAATAGTGTTATTAACAGCATAGATGACTTTGCATTGTGGATGAAAAGAAAGAGCCTTTTCTTATCCAGAGAGGATAAAAGATTATGGCTGGGAATTCTTTCTCAATCACTCTAAGTTATTTTTTGAGGAAATTTGGGGAGGAGCCTTCTACAATTGCCACCCTCAATGTTCACGATGCCAATTCACAAAAAAATCGGTTGATTAGAGGTGAATGGAGTTTAATCCCAAACAAAAGAAGGCGGATCCGGTTAAACCGAATCTGATTAAAATCCAGGATCCGTGTAAATTTTTTAAGGTGGACCCTGGTTACACCGAATCTGGTTAAAATCCGGGATCCGTGTGAATTTGTTAATAGACCTTTCCTTGGTCATGTTATTTATCTGCAAAAGCCAGCCAACCATGAAGTGGCGAAGCATTTATCATTATTCTTCTTGACTCCCAATTGAAATAAATTCGAAATAAGGAGCTGCTAATTTTTGAAGAAAAAGGTTTAAATATATCACCCAAGAAATCTATATTAAGAAAACAAGAAATACCTTTTCTAGGACAAATAATAACCACAAATGGAATAGAATTACGAGATCATATTAGTAAAAAAGTTTTAGAATTTTGTAGGATAACAAATAAAAAAGATTTACAAGCATTTTTAGGACTGATTAATCAAGTAAGAAATTATGTTCCAAATTTAGCAAAATTAACATAAAAAATTTCTAAATTAGCAAGAGAAAAAACTGAGTGGAAATGGAATAGTGAAACAATTAAAATAATTGAACAATTAAAGAAAATTTGTCAAAAATTACCAAAACTAACAATAGCTTTACAAAGAGATGAAAAATGGATAATTTATCTTGATGCCTCGATCAGTATTGGGGTGCAGCATTATATCATGAAAATGAAAAAGGAGAAGAAATTATAACTAGATATGCAAGTGGAAAATTCTTAGAAACACAATGGAAATATCATTCAAATTGGAAAGAATTACTAGCAATAGTAAAAGCAAGAGAAAATTTTGGATTATTTATTGTAAATACACAATTTATTATTAGGACGATAATACACAAGTAAAATCTTGGCTTAATAAAGGAATAAAAACAGAGAAATTGGCAAATAAAATGTTATTTAAATGGCAGGGAGATTTAGCTTATTAATACTTCCTATAATTAATCTCTAATGTTCCTAGATATGTTTAACCACTTTTTTAGTGAGTTTCGGTTGGATTAAAGGTTGTTTATTGAAGGTTTAAAGCAAAAGCAAAAGTGATGTCGGCACATTAATTGCAAACCCAGAAAGTTGCATACTTTTGGGTAATCCTTCTGTACACGCCTTGCAAAGGATTAAAGAATGTTTTCCACATCCAACAGCTGCTATTCCAATGGATTAATTTGCAGAGAGTCACCTCTGGACAAACCACAAAGTGGATTAAGTGAAGTTTAGAGAGAGAAGACCAAAACTGAACCCGAACCTTGTCTAATGAAGGCAACGGTTATATTGAAGATTACAACGGCCATATATTGAACTTTACCTATAAAAGAGGACATTCAAGCGAGAAAAAAGAGAGACACAAGCTTACATCTTCAAAATGCTTATACTCTGATTTTCTTACTACTCACACTCTGTTTTTCAATGTTTACATAGTTTATCATAGAGAGTGAGATAATTTGTATTGCACTTCAGTGTTTATCTTATTCACTTCTTAGAGAGAAGATTCATTATAAACATTCTATCTATTTATTTGAGAGTTACTCAAGATTGGGTAATCTTGAGAGAGAAACAGATTGTAACCTTGCATTGTGTAAGGGGGAGTATCTTGGTGAGAGATTTGGCTTCACAAGTGCCTGGGTGAACTTGTGGGATTGTAAAGGCTTCTCTTGTGCCCGAATTAAACAAGAGGATAGTGGATTGAAAATCTCAAGTGGAGCTTGAGGACTGGACGTAGGTCAAGGAGAGGACCGAACCAGGATAAATCTCAGTTTTCATATTCTCTTCCATTATCTCTTAGATTTCCAGCATATATGTTTGAATGACTGCCTATTACTTTAGAACTCTTTACTGTCATACAAACTGGTTTTACTGAGTTGCAAAAAGATTCTTAAAGTTCCTAAGTTTTTATTCTTTACCCAATTCACCCCCTCTTGGGTTCAACCGGTTCTTACAGTGTTGAGATCTGATTTTGGAGTTTTTGATGGTCCCAAAGTGTTGAAAATGTGATTTTGTATGGGGTTAAGTTGTATTTTAAGTTTCCAAACTCAAAAACACCAAAAAACACTAAAGACAAGCTTGTTTGGCAATTCTGGAAATTCTGGCAGCAAACCTTCAAATGAGTTTTAAAAATAGTAAATGAACTTGGTTTAATCTGAGATTTTACAGGGATACATTAGACATCTTAAGGTTCACCATGATGTATTATTTTGTGTTATTTGGATTTTTCTACTAAGAGATAAAAATTGCTAAATTTGAACCAGGGAGCAACTGTGCGAATCTGGACCAAAGAGTGACAAATTGGCTACACGCAAACATAAGTGTAGTTTTGGCTTTTGGAAATATTTTTCATGAAAAATATACCTTTTAATGGTTCAAATGGCATTGGTTTCATATACAAATGAGTTTTTTTTTGAAATTATTAAAAATCCCTGAAGTTGGACAGAAACACTGAATTTCTAGAAAATTCTGGTTGGGCTCGGATTTAACAAGAAAATGCAAGGGTATTTTTGGAAAATACTCAAATAAATTATTTTGATGTTATTTAGGGTCAAACAATGTGTTGGACAGCTAGTGGGCCCCTTAAAATCATAAAAAGGTATATTTATCACCAGGTAGTAACCACTTTACTCCGGCACTTTTATATGTTTGATGTATGTGTTGCTTGCCATATATATTGTTTTTGTATTGTTTTGTAAAATATGCATACAGAGCGTGATTGTGATTGTGTCCCTAGCGTTGAGGCTACCTACTAGGGTCTGCTTATGTGGTGACTCAATGAAAACAGGCTTGTGATTCTAGTAATTCCGAGGCTTGCCTTGGTAAGGCGGCTCGACGGTGTGAAGACGTGTTCTTATGTATGTTTCTGTTTACATATTGTGGTGTATTTGGCATACTTTTTTGTGTTTACATGTATACATGCTTGCATGCATACACATCACACATTTAGTGCATGAGTATTGATAGTTACTCTGGGGGCCGTTATCAGACTCCAAACACTTTTGTAGACACAAGGGGACGTGCCTGAGATAGAAGGACCTTTTTGGAGAGGTAGGGATGGCACTGCAGTTGAAGGATAGGGGATTCCTTATCATATTTTGTACTTTACCTCTTTTGGATTATTGTACATTATTTTGGTATTTTCGTTGGCTGACTGTACCCTTAACCCTTCGGGGACTTTTATTTTCTAACTATTTAACTTTTACCAATACAATAGATTGTCCAAACCGGTTAAATGCTCTGTTGTGATAACTCTGATATGTACTAAATGGAATTATTATAGAGGAAATGTAACTTTTAAAAGGAATCTCTCTAACCCGCCACCCGAAAGGGCGAGGCCGGTAGGGTTGTAACAACAAAAGTATGCCATCATTAGTCATCATGACCTTACTTTATTAAAGTTGCTTTAATAAAGCTACTTTATCAATGTTTGCCCGAAATTTTGCTCAGGTTTTTCTTGGGATTGCAACACAAATACCAAGACCTGACAAACGATGCCACATTCCGATGTTTTCTAAAAAACGCAGGGCAAACCCGATTGCCCTGAAAATGCCATTTACTTACTTATATCAACATATTTTCACTCAACTAATTGTCTTATACCTCAGGACATAGTTGGGTGGCATCTTTTCCAACCGGATTTACACCGTATACGTCTTCTGTGCCCATTTTTCATTAGCACTTTAATTCCACGGCTTACACATAATAGGTCCACTGACGTGTATAGCCGAGTTACTTAGTTCCTAAGAGGCTTCCTATCCTCAACATTCTTGGGACTCTTCCTGAATTGGGTTTAATCGTCCACCTACCTTAGGCTTTTACTCAATTCTTAGGGTCCAAAATTTTGGATGTTACACTTTTAACGAGCACATCCTTTATATATCTCATAAGGACCATAAGGAGTTATGTGGCTGTGCAATGATTAACAAAGATTCCTAATTCTTCATATCCTAATTTTCTTTATCATTTACCTACGAGTTATAACTCATGAGCACCCTAAAGAGTTATGGGTTCTCATAAGTACTGTAAAGAGTTACAGGTTAATCAATGGTAAAGAAAACAAATTTGGGAAAACTCATGAGTATCGTCATGAGCAACGTGAAAAGTTACGGGTTATAACTCATGAGAGATAGAAAAATTTCATGGGATAATAAAGATTGACATTCTTGTTATTCAATGTCAACAACATCCTAAAATTAACCAACAAATTCGATGGATCAGAACAAGGTATGGACCTTGGTTCCACCACATGAGGGAATAGTTCTTATTGGGTGCAAGTGGGTCTTCAAAAAGAAGACTCATGCAGATGGCAACATTCAAACCTATAAATCTATGTTGGTTACGAAGGGTTATCATCAAAGGCCAGGAATTAACTTTGAGGAAACTTTCTTGCCTGTTGCCATGATCAAATCTATCAGCATTATGCTAGCTAAAGAGTTTTAGCATAGATGGGTCAAAAAAGGGTTTTATTCCCATGATAGACTCTCCTACCAAGGCAGAATACATAGCAGCTTCACAAGCAACTAAGGAGGCAGTATAGATCAAGAAGTACATCAATGAGCTTGGAGTGGTTCCCAGCATTGTTGACCCAATACCTTTGTATGCAACAACACCAGAGCTATAGGTCAGGGCAAGGAACCTAGGTCTCATCAAAAGATCCAAGCATGTGCTTTGCAAGTATTACCTCATCCGAGAGATTGTTGAAAGACAAGATATAAAGATGGACTATATACCCACCAATGATAACTTGATTGATTCTCTAACTAAAAGAGTTTCTCTTATACACCAAGATAGTTATTATGAGTCTTTAGGTATAACACATAGATCTGATTGGCTTGAGGCCAAATGGGAGATTGTTAATATTCAGGTGTCTTATAGACAATATATGAGGACAAATGAACACCTTATCTATATAGTGATATTTCATTATTAATAAATGAGCACATTTTATCTTTATCATATTCATATCTCGCTTTTATTTTAAGGTAAATATGTGTTTAAAGATAAAAACCCTAGGAATAGAACATGTGTTAATCTCGAGGATAAATGATAGAGATCATGATCATGAGGACTTCAGAACACTGTATATCTATTGCTTAAAACTTGTTCCTAGTCTTGAATCATAAAGAAAGGGTATTGATGATCTAAATAAGACTAGTATGACATCATCTACTTGTATAGAGATACAAGGTAGGGACTCATGGAATACAGGCATGGTGACGCCTTAATGGATGCCGTGGGTAGATCTATTGAGAACGGATAGCACCAAACTGACCCACCGAGAGACTCCACAAAGATTCATTGTTGAGAGTATCATTGGATATGAAAAGTCTCTCATCGTTTGGTAGTGCAAATTGTCCTGGATTTGAGGATGTCATCAAACACTATGTCCTAGGGTTACACATTGACTGTACAACTCTATCCGCCCGAAAATGGGGAGAACAGTGTGCTCTTGGGTGTAACTCTAATACATGAGTATAGATAGACATTCCAAGAGAACTCACAATCCCCTATAAGGGATTAGTCATTCATAAGACCGGTAGAGGTTGGATATCATCTAATTGACTCAGGAGTAGTATGCATAGCATGTGATCTTAAAGAGTCATGATCCGTTATAAAGTCAATATAAGAAGATTCTTGGTTCTGTGAATTAGCTACATTTAGTCAATCAAGAGAGATAATAGTCAATATTTTCTCTTGACTAAATGTGAATGACATCATGAGGGATGATGCCTATACAGTATCCAAGTTTGAAAGGTAGATCACTTGATCAACTCAATTAGTTTGGGGCCGTAGAGCATTGCTAGTGTCTTATGTGGTCATTAAATAATTTGGGCCCATTAAAGGAGTTTTAATTGGTCCAAGTTTATTTATGTTGTAACATCCCCCACGGTGCCAACATTATTTGCATTAATCTTATGCAGTAGTGTGGCAAAATCAGAAATAGTTCGTTATATTGATACAACGAAAATTAAATTTTTGATTACATAATAAGGGTAATCCCAAGGCTTATATCCCTTACAGACAATCACATTCATAATAGACAGTGTAAACTAAAAATACATAACACACTGTCGTCCCTTGGTTCTTCAAGCCATCCCTCTACTGGGCCTCCTTCAAATAGCACTCCCTCCTTGAGCCATATGCAGCACTTGTCTCCTGTGCTCACCTACCTATTGGTTGGGGTGGAGGGTAAGATTCTGAGGAATCCCGGTAGCAGACAATACCAGTACATTGCATGCAAGATAAATTGTAATGTATGAAATACTTGCCTTGCACAAGCTCATGTTAACATAATGACATATCTGCATGCTCAATGCTTCATACATCATACTCATAGCCATAACATAATCATAAACAGAGCTTCGATCAATCAAGTATGTTAAACATAGCAAGCAATTATAGCAATCAAAGATATACATACAAGCAATAATATCAAATACATGCAAGCAAGGTAAGCCCACTACCTTTTAAGGACTACCGTCCTTACTTGGGTTTCTCTTTAGCTAACCTTCAGGGGTTGCTTCAGGTTCCTTCATTGTCCTTGTCACCCTAAGGACATAACCATACCTTTAGAACTAGGGAAAATGAATGTTTATTTACCTTTTTAACCCTTATTTCATTAGGGTTTAATTAAGTAACTTAAATTTGTTACTTTCAGCCTTTATCTTTTGATTGTCGTTAAAAATCTAGCAACATCAATTATTTTTAATTAATTGCAAAAAAATGATTTGCAGTATAATGTAACCTGGGTCGTTTCCCAACGAATTAGCGATCGCTTTAATTTGAAAAGCAATAAAACAAAAACAAGAAAATCGGGGTTTTGATTCGAAGAGATTGAAAACGGAAATATGCAGAAACAAAATGAAATAACACAGATTAAACAGAAAACATAGGATTAAAGGATTAACCCAGGATTCGGATGTTGGAAATTATGCCCTAGGGGCAATTCATTGTACTTTGGATATTTAAGTTAATTAAAGTATTCTCTTGAGTTATCATTTTCGTTTGCATGTTCATATTGATAACTGATCCCTGGATATATCTTATAGATGATATCCTAAATGTCCCTAGTCGGTCATCTACGCGGGAGAGAAGATGAGATAAGACCAGTATAACTTTGATGAGGTATGGATATACGAATCAAAGTCATGGGCACTTGTAAGAGTACAAGGTCTTTGGACCGACCCACTATGAGAAAGCTGCATGGATCTAGTCATAAGCTTATCTCATGTATAACCGCGTCAACGCCCAATGACTGAGATCATCATGGATTCCTACATGATGAATCATCTGGTCTTTGACCTAGTCAAAAGTCACCTTTGACCGGGTGATGATAAAGGTCAGGATCGGGATCGTGGTTTTCATGCGGAAGGATGTGAATGGTCAAGATGGAATTTGTCCCTCACATTTGTAGAGAGATAATAATGGGCCCCTCGATGAGTGAGTCTAAGAAATGTATGGCCATACTGTGATGGAAAGGAGTTTCCATTTCACTTATGAGACTACTCGAGAATCGAGAAAGTAATGGTCAAGAAAAGGAAGTTGACATTATCCATGCCTCATCCTTGACCAAATTATCGCGTGACAAAAGGGACGTGACATGGTTGTACGATAGGTTGTATCGTGTCATCGATCCCCATGTGAATTGGTTAGTCGCAATGTTTTGCTAGAGGCCGCTTGCGATTTGTGGGGCGACACGGTGTTGGCCCACCGCCAATCTCATATGGGCTGCAGGGTCGCACACAAGAATAACTCAACACGGCGAATGTGTCCGGATTCATTGAATCTTAGATACGTCTAAGATTTAATGAATACTTAATTTAATCTAGGATATTATATATATATATATATATATATTAAAATTCAAAATTAATATATGTTAATATTATTAATAGAGATTATAATATTAATATATTTGTTTTGTATTTAATTTATTTGATAAATTAAATATCTAAAACAAATTGAGATATTGTATCTCATTTAATTTTCGAATAAAGATATCGTATATACATTTAATATTAAATTGAGATATGGTATCTCAAATTTAAATTAAATAGATAGATATTATTTCTCGGATTTAATTTATAGAGATAAATTAAATCGAAGGCTTTAATTTGGATTAAATAAATGGATTTGATTAGATCTATTAGATGGATTTAATTAACACATTTATTTTAATTCCAAATTCGAATTTCAAATAAGCTTTAATGTAATTAATGTATTTTAATCCATATTTGAAATTTGAATTTCAAAATTAATGAGGATTAATTTTATATAATGCGGCGAACGGGTTTAGAAAACTCACGCGACATTTTGTCAAGCGCATTCGAAAGCCGCGAGAAAAACCCTAGAGTGGAAAATTAAGAGAGACGCACAAGAGACGCTAGCACGCTATGCCGTAGCCGTATTCGGGAGTTGTTCATGTGGATACGGTGGAGGAAGACGATCCTACGAGTTGTCTTCTGGCGATCGAGGAGGTAGCCCACCTGTTCAACGAAGAACAAGCCGCAAACGAATTCTCCTAAGGTAATTTCGGATTCACTAGCATAGGTTTAAACGCACCTGAGTGATCCTCGGGACGGGATTCGTAAGTTTTTTTAATGGGTTAAATACCAAATTTACCCCGGAAGTTTTGATAAGGGGGCGCTCAGCACCCGGAAGTTTTTTTGGTACCAAATTTGCCCCGGAAGTATTTAAAAGGTATCAAATTTACCCAAACGTGACGGAAGTCCACGTAGATCGTTAAAATGTGACGTGGCATGCCACCTCATCACACGTGGCATGCCACCTCATCAATCAAAAAGTATCATTTTTGCCCTGGAAGTTTTTATTAAGGAGCAATTTTGCCCGGAAGTTTTCATTGAGGAGCAATTTTGCCCGGAAGTTTACAAAAGTAGCAATTTTGCCCTTCTTTCTCCCAATATTAAATTTGACTATTAAATCGGTCAAAGACCACACATGTCATGCCTTGAAAAGGTCAAACTTGGAGTCGAGAGAAGGAGATCCTTGAGATGTTGAGCTCAAGACGGCGGAATTTGTGAAGCCGAACCGGTCACGGGGTCCGAAAGGTGCAGTCGCAACACTCGGAGGAAGCATCACTTATGATCTAAGCAAATGAAACGCAAAATGAGAAATGAATTGTTCCAAAAATTGGTTCAGTAAAACTAATCAATAGTGATAATATTTACGTTTGTATAGAATGATCATTTGCTCGGATCATAAGTGATGCTTCTGTGATCGGTTTGGCTTCACAAATTCTGATCGCCTTGAGCTCAACATCTCAAGGATCTCCTTCTCTGACTCCAAGTTCGACCTTTTCAAGGCATGACATGTGTGGTCTTTGACTGATTTAATAGTCAAATTTAATATTGGGAGAAAGAAGGGCAAAATTGCTACTTTTGTAAACTTCCGGGCAAAATTGCTCCTCAATGAAAACTTCCGGGCAAAATTGCTCCTTAATGAAAACTTCCAGGGGCAAAAATGATATTTAATTTTTATTGGTTGATGAGGTGGCATGCCACGTGTCATGAGGTGGCATGCCACGTGGACATTAGTCAAAGTTAACGGTCAAAATTCACGGATGGGCAAATTTGCTACCTTTTTCATACTTCCGGGGCAAATTTGGTACCTTTTGAATACTTCCAGGGCAAATTTGGTACCAAAAAAACTTCCGGGTGCTGAGTGCTCCCTTATCAAAACTTCCGGGGTAAATTTGGTATTTAACCCTTTTTTAATCCGCTGCATTATACGGATCCCATCATCGGATTCCACCACTTCCCTTCCTTGGACGAAAACAGATTTATAACCGAACTCATGATCGACTCTGGACAAACCGAAATCTCTGTGTTTGTCTAGAAATTCCCTCAACTGAACAATCGTTCAGAATTTGTTCGAATCAGTGGCGTACCTCTGTACGATCGCACAGTGATACTTTAACCTAGTCCGAACTACGTCCTTGGGAAATGTCGATCTATGTTTTTAATCAAAAACCCAATCCAAATCCAAAAATCGAATCCAATTAAAGAATGCGAAAACGAGTTAGACGGTTACCAATTAAGCGCGAGTCCTTTGGATAGTGGATGGAATCCTCATCGTTGGGTTAATCTCGAAATTTAGCCGAACATAATTAAGAAAGATGAAAAACGAGATGAAGAACGCGAAGAACACGAAGAACATTGCAGAGAATTTGAAAACTACTATTTTGATCCACTGAAATCTAAAAACGTGAATGACTGAATGTTTGTGGCTGTCATCTAACTTAAACCTAAACCTAAAATGGAAATGGGTCAGCCCAAAACGAAAATAAAATAAATGGGCTTTAATTACAAAATTCGAGCCCAAAAATACATATGACTTCGACTCAAAATCGACCACTCTCTTGTCCGAATTTTCTCTTCATGTCTTCATAACAATTGTAGCTCTCTGAATCATCTGAAATATGAGACAAAAATGAGGCAAATCCGATGTCTGGTTCAAGAGTTATGGTAAAAATGGTGAAGTAATGTAAAACTGGAATTTATTATTAAATAATGGCTAAAATATAATAAAAGGCCCAAAGCCCAAATAAGTATAAAAGCCATTATTTATTAGCTAAAGAGTCCTAAATTATAAATCAAGAGACAAAAAGTAGTGTATGAAATATTCAATTATCAGTGTTGTTGTGAGAATGGTTGTGAGGTTTAGAGGGAAGGGTATGGAAGTTGTTGAAGTGTGTGTGTGTGTGAGAGAGAGAGAGAAAAAAGGGAAATGCCGTGAAGGAGGAGGGAAGAAGAATTGAATCTGATTTTTGATAAAGGGAGGAGGGAGTATGTCGTGCACAATTCAAATGAGAGAGAGGGAGTTTGTAAAAATTTGATTTATTGATTGTATGTGTGTATATGCCACGGCAATTAAGAGGGAAAGAGATATTAAAATATGATTTTGTATTGTTAATTTGAATGTGTAACAAGTGTCTTATAAGGTGTCAATTGTCTTATGAGATGTCAATTTGCATGATTGTCTAGGTGTCATTGTGTGTGAGTTGCCATGTGTCTATTACTTGCATGTGAGTGTGTTGTCTTTGTATGAAGTTGCCAACTGTCATATGTGGGTATGTGTGTAATGGTGCCATGTGGCATCTTGATATGTGTGTGTGTCTCGGTTTATGTGTTTTGGTTATGGTGTTGTTGTCTCAATTTGTGTGTTTGGTTTCCGGTGTTGTTGTCTCCATTTACGTGTCTAAGTTATGTTGTGGTTGTGGCATGTTTTTTTAGGAAGTATCCAAGATTCTTACTCAGGATTGCGACACAAATACTGAGACATGACAAACGATGCCACATACTGGTTTTTTTCCTCAAAAACGTAGGGCATACCCAACTACACCGGAAGTGCCGTATACTCACTCACACTAGCAAATTTACGCTCAACTAATTGTCCCATACCTTAGGACAATGTTGATTGGCATCTTTTCCAACCCGATGTACACTGTATAAGTGCTCAGTGCCCCTTTTTCACTGACACTATAATGCCATAGCTTATATATACTAAGTCCACTGATCCGTATAGCCGAGTTACCTAGTCCTATATAGACTTCCTACCTTTCGACATCCTTGGGACTTTTCCGGAATTGGGCTTAACCATTACCTAATTTAGGCTTAATCTCAATTCTCAAGGCTCAAAATTCAGGATGTTACATATGTCAGTGACTAATTGGGCCTAATGGGTCACACACAAATCCTATTCCCGATTGCTTAAAATTAACATGCTTAGGCCAATAATTGTTATTGGGCTTTATAAAGAGTAAAGGTGTAATTGGGTTGGAGTAGAACTCCAAGCCCAATAGTAAAATGGTGCTACATTTGAGCCCCTAGTGGGAAATCAACTTCTCCACAAAGAGGCCCAAATGTGTTCAAATACCAAACGGGGTCTTTGGCCAAGTTGAATTTTGAATTCGAATTTTGATTTTATCTTCAATAGGTTAGGTTATAAAAGATAGTTCTGAATTATCTTACACAAACGCACACACATATATCCAATAAATATTGGACAAAAGAAATAATGAGTAAAGATTGAATTAAAAGATACTCTTAAATTTTAATTAAATATATAGATGTGATCCATCATTTTAAATTTTTGATTCAACGAAATAATCAAGATATGGATGTGACCTATCATCTTAAATTTTTATTCAACCAAATAATCAATATATAGATTTAATTCATTATCTTAATGATTTGGATAATACCAAGTTATGGGCTTATCATCTAAAACCTATTTTTACTATTGTGGCTGAAATACACAAGACAACTAGGTCTTGGAATTTTCGGCCTACCAAAGTTATACTTTGATTGTACAACTCTATCCACATGAAAAATGAGGAGAACAGTGTACTCTTGGGTATAACTCGAATTCATGAGTATAGATGAACATGCAAAAAGGACTCACAGTCCCCTACAAGGGATTAGTCATTCACAAGACCGGTAGGGCTTGGATGATTTCTAGTTGACTCGGGACTGTGCGCACAACAAGTGATCATAAAGAGTCAAGATCCATCTTAAAGTCAATAGAAGAAGATTCCTTGTTCTGTGAAAAGCTATATTTAGTCAACCAAGATAGATATGAAACAAAGATTGGATAAGATCTAATAACAATTGGATAGATATCCAATAAAGATTGAATAAGATTTGTAAATGGTAGAATATCACTAAGAGGGGGTGAATTGGGGATTTTAAAAATCTTTTTGATAAGCCTAGATTTTCACTGCAACTAACTAAGAGAGAGTAGAAGAAGATGAACACAAGGATTTATACTGGTTTCTCAACATCTATGGGATTTTCACTAACACTTCAATCAGTTACACGTTTTGTACTTGAAAGTTATCCTCTCATTAAGATACACTCCCCCTTACAAGTTGTAAACTGATAACTCAATCTCAAAGTCCCACAACTTTGAGATTCTTACAAGAATAATGATTTAGTAATAAACTCGTAAAAGAGCAGATTGATAAACACCGAAGAATATATATTAGAATATATTACACTTAAAGGTGGAATAGTAAATGCAAGTTGATTGTTTTTGCGTTTTTGTCTCTCTTGGTTGTTGAGAATTGAATGCTTCAGCTTATTTATGTTGGAAGCATTTAATGACCGTTTAAAGATTTGATACAACCGTTGGAAACATTCAAGAGCCGTTAGGTTGAATCAAGGTATTTTCTCTGAAGCTTTTAGTCAACCAATATGCTCAGACATTCTTTGTTGATATTCATGGAGATATATCTGTTGGATGATTTGGCATCCAAATGAGGAAAGAAAGCCTTAAACCCTTTGGAATATACAGAGAATGATTTGCCAAATTCGTGCTTAGTTTATTGGTCCAACATTTAATGCTTTTGACATCATCATTTACTTTTTGGCTAATCTTCAGTTAAACACTCATTTGATCATCTGAAACTCACTAGCAAATTGATTAAACAAAGTTAGAAATAGTAATGGGAGATGATATCAAGTATATAGTGTTGGAAATTATGCCCCAAGGGCAAGTCATTGTACTTTAAATGTTAATGTCATTTAAAGTATTCTCCATTTCGTTTTCATTTCATTTGCATGTTTATAGTGATAATTGTATCCTTGGATATATCTTATAGATTATCTTAAATGCCCCTGGTCGGTCATCTACACGGGAGCGAAGATGAAATAAGACCAATATGACTTTGATGAGGTATAGAGATACGAATCAAAGTCAAAGGCACTTGTAAGAGTACAAGGTACTAGACTGACCCACTATAAGAAAGCTACATGGATTTAGTCATAAGCTTATCTCATACATAACCGCATCACAATGCTCTTTGACCTGAGATCATCATGGATTCCTACAAGATGAGTCGCTGATCTTTGACCTAGTCAAAATTCACCTTTGACCAGGTGATGAGAAAGGCTTTGATTAGGATCAGTGGTTTTCATGCAGAGGAATGTGAATGGTCAAGATGGAATTTGTCCCTCACATTTGTAGAGAGATAATATTGGGCCCCTCGATGAGTGAGTCTGAGAAATGTATGGTCATACTATGAAGGAAAGGAGTTTTCATTATTAGACTACTCGAGAATCGAGAAAGTAATGGTCAAGAACAAGAAGTTGACATTATCCATGCCTCATTCTTGACCAAATTATTGCATGACAAAAGGGACGTGACATGGCTGTATCATAGGTAGCATCGTATCATCGATCCCTATATGAATTGGGTAGTCACAATGTCTTGTTAGAGGCCGCTTGCGACTTGTGGGTTGGTACAATATTGGCCCGCTGCTAATCTCATGTAGGCCTGCAGGGTCGCACACAAGAATAGTCCAACACGAGCAATAGTGTCCAGATTCATTGAATCTTAAAAATGTCTAAGATTTAATGAATACGTTTAATCTAGGGTTGATATATATATATATATATATCATATCATATCATATCATATTATATTATAATATAATATAATATAAGTTCGAAAATAATAATGATATTATTTATAGATAATAATATTATTATGAATAGTATTTAATTTATTTGATAAATTAAATAACTATAACAAATTAAGATATTGTATCTCAGATTTAATTTTCGAATAAGGATATAGTATCTCGATTTAATTGAAGTGAGATATGGTATCTCATATTTAATTCATGAAGATCAATTAAATTTGTAGGCTCATAATTCGAATTAAATAAATATATTTGATTAGATCTGATGGACAGATTTTAATTAATGTATTGATTCAATTCAGATTTGAATTCAAGATCATTTAGATTAATTTTGAATATTTTAATATGGCTCATTAGGGTTTTAGAAACTCTATAAATAGATATTGATCTAGTTGTATTGAGGAGACAGATGAATTAGAAAAGCCGTAAGAAACCCTCGATAGAAAAAGAGAGACACAAGGTTTGAAGGCGCTAGCACGCTATCACACGTGTTCCAGTGCTGTTCGTGTGGATACTGGTAGAGGGATGAGATTTGAAAGTTCTGCTCTTGTTTGATCGAACGAGATGGCACCACGTTCAAGACGTACAACGGTCGAGACGCACGAAGTAGAAGATGCGCACCAAACCGAATTGAACGGAACACTCAACCCCACGCATAGGTGCAGTTTTTCTAACGAAACTTGATTTAAACGCCGTTGATAGATCGTCCGATGGGATTCGTAAAAATTTTATAATTCCGCTGCGTGTACGGATCCTAACAGTAGTATCAAAGCCAGGTCAACCGTGCGCTTAAATTGGGTTTTTTTGTTTGTTTATATATGTGATATATATGATGAAACTGAATCTATGTATGTGTTTAAATCGATATATGATTAATTGAATCCTGTATGCATTTAAACATAAGCTCGCGTTCGGGTTTTTACCTATTCGTAGTGCGAGAATTTAAATCATGATATTATTAATGTAATATTGAACTCAATGATTTAATCATAATATTTTAATTCATAAGTGTATGAATTAATATATGATGTTATTTATCTTTCAAATGTTGTTTGGGTATGGTGAACAATATGGCTCTAGAGTTTTACAAGTGTTGTAAATTTTAAATATGGCCTGTGAGCCATGCCTCTCTCTAAATATTCTTGATGTATATTCTCTTCTCATCCCACTCCCCTCGTATGTCAAACGAGGTTTTTCCTAATGTATTTCTCTTTTCTTATTTAGAGAAGTCCTCTCATTAACTTGAGAGGATTTTAGGTTAGATGAGCCATGTTGTGTCACGGTTTTTAATTATGTTTTGATTTGATCACTACATGATTAATTTAGAGTTTTAATTATGATTTGATTAGATCACTCATAATTAATATAGAGTTTTAATTATGATTTGATTAGACCACTCATAATTAATTCAGAGTTTTAATTATGATTTGATTAGACCACTCATAATTAATTCGAGTTTTAATTATGATTTGATTAGATCAATCATAATTAATTCAAAGCTTTAATTATGATTTGATTAGATGACTCATAATTAATTTAGAGATTATATGAGATACAATTGTGATTGCATTCATATAAGTAGAATTAATAGGATTAATTAGACCATATCAAATAATACCCTCTAAATAAAATCTTAAGTCGTAATGTCATCAATTAATGAATACTTGTCAAAACCTAGATCACTCATTTGTATGTTCCACCAAAGTGGATGCATTTGAGTTATCTTGGTGAGACAAGAGTGAGTAATGGTGATACTCAATATTCATTATTGTCTTGACTTAATTGAGATTATCAAAACAGTTTTGGATCTCAAGGCATTAGATGAGATTAAACTTGCCGATCATATGATGATCGAATCCCACAAAGATCTAAGACTTACATATGATGTAATTGGCAAAGAAGTTGCCTACCTAAATAACTTGTTTTTAAGCGTCCTGCCAAAGCGAACTTAAATTTAAGCCAAATATGGATCTTAGCCCACTAATTATAATGAGGGTTGTTAATTCAGTGGGAGATTATTAACAAACTTTGCATATCTTTTAATTGTAGAATCATGTCGACTAGTAACACTGCCACACTATCACTACGATCTGTCCTTGAGAAGGACAATCTTAATGCACTACTACAAAACAGGGATATGGAGTCCTATTTTTTGTACTTATGATGTCCATTTCCTGCGGGACGCCTATCTGGGGGGCGCAGTAGGGAAAACTTAAGGAGTCTTATTTTAAAATTAGACGCCTAACATAAGGAGTCTAAGTTCGAATTAGACTCCTTAAGTGACTTAAGGAGTCTAATTCCGAACTTAGACTCCTTAAGTCATCACAATTACCCTCTCAGATCTCAGTTAAGGAGTCTAATAGTCGGAATTAGACTCCTAAAGTGAGACTTAAGGAGTCTAATTCCAATACTTAGACTCCTTAAGTCTCGCTTTAGAGTCTAATTCCAGAACTTAGACTCATTAAGTCTCGCTTTAGGAGTCTAATTATAAGAATTAGACTCCTTAAGTGTTCTTTAAAAAAAATAATAATTACTTCATATATTTACTATCCCACAAATTTCTTACAAAAGACATCCTTACATAAACAATCACCAGAATGTGATAATTGCATACATCTACATAACAATCATGGATTATTATCACTTACCAACAAAATCAACACCAAACTAAAACACAGAAAATTTCAAATATTCATGCAAAATGACAGGTTTCGTTTTTCAAAAATAAAATTACAACAAATAAACACTTCATTGAAAAATGAAATCATGAGTACAAACCTGGTGGCCACCAAAGAGAATATGGGTCCCTTATGTTTGCTTAATTACTCCTCAGTTCACCTGGTCCAAAACACCTTCATTTGATCAAAACGGGTCTATTTTGAACAGTCCTAAGAGCAAATTAGAAATATTCACCTAGAGAAAATTACCTGTGTAAAAAGATCAATATAGAAATTTGATGTATAACCTATAGGATGAATGCAACTACAGAAATTTGATGCAAGATAACATTGTCTTCATAATTACTAACCTTATCTTCCACCAATTTTTTTTTTTTTTTTTTTTTTTTTTTTTTTTTTTTTTTTTTACTAGCACCAAAATAAGTTAATAGCAGCCAAAATACACATGATAAAAAGTAAAATCACAGCAATTTAATTTGAACACTTCACATTCTCATCTCCCCCAGTATAACTTTTCAAAGGTATAATGATTGATCACTCAATAACTAAAGAAAAAATGCCCTACCATTAGTAGTCCAAATTCTTGCTTGCCCATCATAAGAACCAGTTGCAAGTAGTGTCCCCTCTTCCTGTTAAACATCCAGCTAGGGTCAGCGTCCTCATAGTGTAAAAACATACAAAAAAACAATAATGAATTGATTTATCTTTTGAAAAATAACACCAAAGATGAATACAATTCAATGAATGGTGCATCAAATAGCAGCATAGCATTAAACTCCCATCTTTATCATATTATAAAAAGAGAACACAGATAAATTCACACTAATTTTATTTTAGAGGATCTGGCTATAACTAGTTTGTATTGCTTAATGAAATTAAGGAAGAAAAATAAAGTATAACATGTTAATTTTTCTTCTCTTGCATCTTGTGGTCCTATTTGAAAATCTGTTCAGCATATTTGAGGTTGGCTGTGCATATCATCCCAATAGTTTGGTAGAACTTTGAACATGAGATATGAATAAAAATAATGAAGCAGTTGTGAATCGGGAGAAAAATCCACAATATAACATTGTACTTGCTATTAATTAAAACTTCAAGCTCCCTGGTAAAATCCTTTCAAAAATGAAAACAGATTAGGTACAATATGGCTAAAACGAAACCTGGCTGCTCTAATAGTATGATGATCTGGAACCCATTTTACAACATGATTTGGATCAACCACGATTCTCATCAATCAGCAAGAGGAAAACTCCTACTCATGTATTCATTCATGAAGCTAAAATAAACAAAAAAGTACTTGACTTACTCCTACGCACTCCATCATCTGGTAATAAGTTCTCCCATACAACGGGGTATGACCTTTACGAGATTCAGAGAAATATCTACCAAATCACTTATTTATTCTTTTATAAATTTAGTAGATTATGAGGTTTTTCGTAATTTTAATATTTTTTTTCATTTTCCCTATTAAATATTGTTTATCAACTTCCTTGTTTGAGCTTTGTATGGCTCTTATATTGATTGTAATATGATAATATACTTGCTATCCGACTACTCACAATTTGAATTGGGTGGTAACCTAACTAATGGTGATTAAGTTAAATTGAGGAAATACAATTTCTTAGAATCATAATACTAAAAGTTTAAATCTCATAATAAATCAAAAGAAGGAAAATTTGGCAAATGCTGAAATATTTGCAGGCACAACTTGAACCCAGGATGTGAGCGTCACAAGAATGCCTAGTGCCACTATAGCCAAAGGCTCTCAGCATTGCATACTATTTGTGAGTACAACTTTCTTTATATGGGACATTTGTAAGTGCGAAATCATCTAAAAAATTGAACTGTCGCCTCTCCCTATTCTCAAGTGTTTTCACACCAAATCAGACACAAAAACAGACAACAGCATACCTGGTAGATGAACCCCTGAAGCCATTAACAGACCTTGAATTGATGGCCCCACCATTTCCAAGGCTAGCAGACGCCATGAATAACTGTGACAAGTATCGCGAGTTCTACTACCTGCTGCCTTCTGAGTACCAAACTTTTGTGTTGCTAATTTCCTTCAAGAACATATCACCATATAAGAATTCAGTGACAACATAGGCAAACTGAAATGCAAAAAGTACAAAGCATAATACCCACAACGATTAGTATAATGTAACAAAATGAAAAATTCGAAAGCATTTAGCAAACAAAAATTAAACTAACAAGCAAACGAAAAAAACTATCTATGAAGAATAACCAGATCTAATCCTTTAAATCTCCAATTGCGAAAAATTAAATCATCACAAACTTTAAAATGTGAATAAATTAAACTTAACAGTGAACACCAAGGACACAATTCCTAAAAACAGCAAAGGAAAAAAAAACTAAGAATCTAAGCATAGCCCAACACAAAATCAAATCCAAACATTAGAATGAATGACCAAATTCCCAAAACAAAACCGTAGATTCTCCCCACTAAGTCGTCGCTGTTGCTAGTGGGTTGGTGGGTCATGGATGCTACGGATCTGGAGCACACAGGTGAGGATGAGATTGTAGAGCTTTCTAGAGCACAACGAATGAATTGAAGGCAGAGAGCAGGCGAGCGGCGACGGTGTGAGAGAGAGCAGGTGAGCGGGCGAGACAACAAGCGACAGGGTGTGACGTTCAGAGAGAATGGGTGAGGTTCAGAGAGAGTGGGTGAGCGGAGACGCGTGCGAGAAAATGAAGGTGGGAAATTCCGCTACTTTTAGAGTCTACGTTTTAAACTTAGACTCCAAAAGTGTCTCTAGCGGGTCCCACACATACCACGATGTGACCCCCTACTGTACGATGCATGACTTTTAGAGTCTAAGTTTTAAACTTAGACTCCAAAAGCATGACTTTTGGAGTCTAAGTTTAAAACATAGACGTCAAAATTCAATTTTTATCACATATAATTACAAAAATGCCACCGCCTTTATTTTTTACTTCCTTTTTCTAAAAAAGGATGTCTTTTTGGGACGCAAAAACCGTTTTTTGTAGTAGTGATGGGATAAACTTTCCCCGATGGTTCGAAACTTGAGAATTGTTCTCAAGCGGGAAAGAAAGGTTTATGTCCTTGATCAACCCATTCCCGATGAGCTGCGGTGATGCTCCAACAGCTCAGAGAGATGCTTACTCGAAGCATATTAATGACTCTGTGGATGTAGGATGCCTGATGCTTGCCTCTATGGTTCCAGAGCTCCAAAGAGATCTAGAATATATGGAGGCTTTTGAGATGATTGTTCATCTCAAGGAAATGTTCCAGCAACAGGCAAGGCAAGAGTGGTATGAGACCACAAAGGCATTACATTCCTGCAAGATGGCTGAAGTGTATCAGTTAGCCCTCATGTTTTGAAGATGAAAGGCTACATTGATCACCTTGCAAGGCTTGGATTTCCCACAAGCCAAGAGTTAGATACAAATATGATCTTGAACTCACTCCCGGATAGTTATGACCAGTTTGTCATGAACTATAACATGAATAACATGGAGAAATCAATTTTTGAATTGCATGGGATGCTCAAAACAACAACAGCATTAAGAAGAAGCCCAACACTATTTTGATGATTCAGAAAGGAAAGGGTATGAAAAAGAAAGGCAAGGGCAAAAGATGGGGTAAAGGCTCAGCTGGTAAGACCAATGAGTCAAAGAAGATCGAATCTAAGCCTGCAGCCAAGAAGGCAAAGCCTCCGAAGGATGGGGTCTGCTACTTTTGCAATGAACCGGGTCATTGGAAGAGGAACTGCAAACTCTATCAAGAAGATTTGAAAAAGAACAAGAAGGATAGCGGGGCTATCGCTTCAGGTATCTATGTCATCGATATTCATTTTTCTACTTCCTCTACATGAGTATTAGATACTGCATGTGAATCTCACATTTGTACAAATGTGCAGGTTCTCAAGGACAGTAGAAGATTGAAGAAGGGCAAAGTTGACCTACGAGTTGGAAACCGAGCAAGAGTTGCTGCTTTAGCCGTAGGCACTTATGAATTAGTTCTACCCAGTGGGCTTTTGTTTATTTTGAACAATTGCTTTTATGTTCCTGCTTTGAGTAGTAACATTATTTCGCTTTCTTATTTGGATAAGGAAGGTTATACTTCCATTACTAGGAACCATAAATGTTTAATTTATCATAATGATGTTTTTTATGCTCATGGAGATTTGTATGCTGGTCATTATGTACTTAATTTAGAACATCCTAATAATGAACACATCTATGACATAACTTCCAAAAGGTTCAAGTCAAATGATTTGAATCCGACCTACCTATGGCATTGTCGTTTAGGCCACAAAAATGAGAAACGCATTTCGAAACTCCATCAAGATGGATTTCTTAACTCATTTGATTTTGAATCATTTGATACATGTGAGTCTTGTTTATTGGGAAAGATGACAAAGGCACCTTTTACTGGTCAAAGTGAGAGGGCCACTGATTTAATGGGCCTCATACATACTGATGCGTGTGGACCAATGAATACTTCTACCAGAGGACATCATTTGTACTTCATTACATTTATAGACGATTTTCGTAGATATGGCTATATCTATCTAATGAAACATAAGTCTGAATCTTTTGAAATGTTCAAAATATTCCAAAATGAAGTGCAAAACCAACTTGGCAAAACAACTAAGGCACTTCGATTTGATTGGGGTGGTGAATATTTAAGCCAAGAGTTCATTGACCATCTTAGAAGTTGTGGGATCATCTCACAACTTACTCCTCCAGGAACACCTCAATGGAATGGTGTTTCTGAGCAGAGGAATCGAACTCTATTAGATATGGTTCGATCTATGATGAGTCAAACAGATCTTCCACCTTTCTTTTGGGGCCACACCCTAGAAACAGCTGCGTTCACACTAAATCATGTTACGTCAAAGGCAGTTGAAAAGACACCATATGAGATATGGACTGGGAAGAAACCCAGGTTGTCATTTCTTAAAATTTAGGGATGTAAGGTTTATGTTAAACAGTAAGCCTCTGATAAATTATCATCTAGATCCTCAAAATGCTTTTTTGTGGGGTATCCTAAGGATACTATGTCTACAATCCCACGGATCGCAAAGTGTTTGCTATCCGCAATGGTATCTTTTTGGAAAAAGAGTTTATCTCTTAAAGAACCGGTGGGAGTAAGGTGAACCTCAAAGAAGTTCGAGAGTCACAAGACAACATAGAACCACAGATGGAAAAAGGAGAAGACTCACAACAAGTTGTTGAGCCTACTCAAGTAACACAAGGCCCACGAAGGTCCGATAGATCATGGCTACAGCCTCATAAATATGGATTTCTGATTACTGGAAGTTGTGATGTTTTGCTTATTGAGTAGAATGAACCAACTACCTATCGAGAGGCCGTGGTGAGACCAAACTCCGAAAGTTGGCTTAATGTCATGAAGTCTGAAATGCAATCCATGTACAACAATAAGGTATGGACCTTAGTCGATCCACCTGAAGGTGTAAAAACCATTGGGTGCAAGCGGGTTTTTGAAGAGAAAACTGACATGGATGACAAAGTAAATGTCTTCAAGGCACGTCTGGTTGCAAAAGGATTCACTCAAACTCATGGTGTGGACTATGATGAAACCTTTTGCCCAGTTGCAATGGCCAAATCAATCAGAATCTTTCTTGCCATTGCATCATATTATGACTATGAGATATGGCAGATGGACGTCAAAACAACCTTCCTTAACGGAAAGCTGCTTGAGGATGTGTACATGACACAACTTGAGGGCTTTGTACGTCCATAGGACTCTGGTAAAGTATGTAAGCTTCAAAGATCCATTTATGGATTGAAGCAGGCATCTCAGAGCTGGAATCATCGTTTTGATAAAGTAGTCAAAGAGTTTGGATTCATTCAAAACATGGATGAACCTTGTCTTTACAAGAAGGTTAGTAGGAGCACAGTTGTATTTCTAGTGCTTTACGTTGATGACATCCTACTCATTGGGAATGACATACCTACCTTATAGAGTGTCAAGTCTTAGTTAGGAAAGTCTTTCTCAATGAAAGATTTAGCGAAGCCACTTATATCCTAGGGATCAGGATCTATAGAGATAGATCCAAGTGGCTGATAGGCCTAAGTCAGAGCACATACATAGACAAGATACTGCATAGGTTCAAAATGCAGGATTCTAAAAGGGGTTGCATACCCATGTCTTTTGGCATTCATCTTAGTAAGGATCAGTGTCCTAATACACAAGATCAAAGAGATCACATGAGTAAGATTCCATATGCCTCCGCCATTGGATCGATCATGTATGTCATGTTATGTACTCGACCGGATGTGTCATTTGCCTTGAGTATGACCAGAAGATATCAACAAGATCCCCAGGGTCAGCGACTATGCCAAGAATATCCTAAAGTACTTAAGAAGGACTAATGACTTATTCTTGGTATAGGGTGGCTTGGAGGATGAGCTCTGTGTAACTGGTTACACAAATGCGAGTTTCCAAACTGACCAAGATGATTCAAGATCACAATCAAAATATGTATTCTTGTTGAATGGTGGTGCGGTAAGCTGGAAGAGCTCTAAGCAGAGCACTGTAGCTGATTCTGCAATGAAAGCTGAGTATATAGCAGCATTTGATCCAACTAAGGAAGTTGTTTGGATCAGAAAGTTCATCACTGAACTGGGGGTGGTTCCTACCATCTCAGATCTAATAGTCTTGTTCTGTGACAATAGCGACGTTATTGCGCAGACCAAGGAGCCTAGGTCACATCAAAGGAACAAGCACATACTCAGGTGATTTCATCTTATCAGAGAAATCAATGAAAGAGGTGATACAAACATATGCAAACTACCAGGAGAAGACAATGTAGCAGATCCTCTTACTAAGCCGCTTGCACAAGCGACACATGAGCGTCATGTTAGGGTAATGGGAATTAGAGTAATTAATGATTGCACCTAGTGCAAGTAGGAATTTGTTGGAAATTATGCCATAGGGGCAAGTCATTGTACCTTAAACGTTTATGTTATTTAAAGTATTCTCCTTTAGTTATCATTTCATTTGCATGTTTATAGTGATAATCGTATCCCCTGGATATATCTTATAGATTATCCTAAATGTCCCTAGTCATCATCTACGCGGAACGAAGATGAAATAGGACTAGTATAACTTTGATGAGGTATGGAGATACGAATCAAAGTCATATGCACTTGTAAGAGTACAAGGTGCTAGATTGACCCACTATGAGAAAGCTGCATGGATTTAGTCATAAGCTTATCTCATATATAACCGCGTCACAATGCCCTTTGACCTCGAGATCATCATGGATTCCTACATGATAAGTCGATCTTTGACCTAGTCAAAAGTCACCTTTGACCTAGGGTGATGAAAAAGGCTTGGATCGGGACGGTGGTTTTCATTCATATGAATATGAATGGAAAAATTTTAATTAATGTATTGATTTAATTCAGATTCGAATTCAAGGTTAATTAGATTAATTTTGAATATTTTAATATGGCTCATTAGGATTTTAGAAACTCTATAAATAGATATTGATCTAGTCGTATTGAGGAGACAAATGAATTAGAGAAGCCGTAAGAAACCCTAGAGAGAAAAAGAGAGAAGTAAAGTTTGAAGACGCTAGCACGCTACCGCCCGTGTTCCAGTGCTGTTCGTGTGGATACCGATAGAGGGAGTAGATTTGAAAGTTCGGCTCCTGTTTGATCGAATGAGATGGAACCATGTTCAAGACGTACGACGGTCGAGACGCACGGCGAAGATGCGCACCGCATCCAAGAATTGAACGGAATGCTCAACCCCAAAGATAGGTACGGTTTTCTAACGAACCTTGATTTAAACGTCGTTGAGATCCTCCGATGGGATTCGTAAACATTTTATAATTCCGCTACGTGTGCAGATCCCAACACATACTAAGATGGAAAGGAGTTTCCATTTCAATTGTTAAACTACTCAAGAATCGAGAAAGTAATGGTCAAGAACAGGAGGTTGACATTATCCATGCTTCATACTTGACCAAATTATCGCGTGACAAAAGGGATGTGACGTGGTTGTATGATAGGTAATATCGTATCATCCATCCCCATATGAGTTGGGTAATCGCAATGTCTTGCTAGAGGCCGCTTGCAACTTGTGGGCGATCTGATGTTTTGGCCCGCTAATCTCATTGGACCTACGAGGTCGCACACAAGAATAGCACAACACGAGCAATAGTATCTAAATTCATTGAATCTTATATATGTCTAAGATTTAATGAATACCGTATTTAATCTAGGATGGATATATATATATATATTATTAAATTTGAAAATAATATAATATTATTATTTAATAGAGATTATAATATTATTATATAATATTTGTTTTGTATTTAATTTATTTGATAAATTAAATATCTAAAACAAATAGAGATATTGTATTTTAGATTCAATTTTCGAATAAAGATATCATATATCTGATTTAATTTGAATTGAGATATAGTATCTTGATTTAATTAAATAGATAGATATCATATCTCATATTTAATTTATAGATTAGATTATATGTATTAGATAGATTTAATTAATATATTATTTTAATCCAAATTCAAATTTCAATATTAATAAGGATCAATTTTGAATATATAATACGCCTATTGGGTTTTGAAAAACCTATAGGACATTTTTCAAGACGTATTAGAAAAACCACGAGAAACCCTAGAGAGAAAAAGGAGAGACGCGAAAATACTGAAGGTGCTACCATCAGTGTTGGAAGTTGTTCGTGTGGATACCTAGAGGGAGTGGATTTGCAGGGTCGACTCCTGTTTGATCAAACAAGATCGCACAACGTTCGAGACACACACGAGTTTGCATAGGTATAGTTTGTAACAAACCCAATCTAAATGTCGTGGATAGATCCTCTTCATTGGGATTCGTAAGTATTTAATGGATGAAAACCTTCTGCTGCATGTACGGATCCCACCATATAGTTCATACATGAAGATTTTGCAAATCTGGACATGGTGATTTCAAATAGAGATGGCTTCCACTCAAGTTTGTTCAAGAAAACTGGAGTGCTTGACTCGAGTTTAACATTCTAGGCTCGAGTCACATGAACATCTTTGTAAATAGATTTTGAAGTTTAAGAAAGATGTCTCTGTATGATTGAGACTTGAGTTCAAAAAGTTTCATCAAGTGCATGACTCGAGGTTATTAGCATAGTCTTGAGGAAAGCTTTGCTTTCGAAAAGAGCTTCGAGAAATCATTTTGAAAAACGATTTGAATTTGGGTCCACTTGAGTCATTAAGTGATTAACTCGAGTTAACTATTATCTTTGAGAATATGTTCAAAAGGCCAAAACTCGAGTTAAAGTTCTTAGGCTTGAGTGAAGAACTTGTATTTTGAAAAATAATTTTAAGTCAACAAAGTTTGACTAGAGTCTTAAGGAATAGGCTCGAGTAACTTTAAGTTCAAAATACTTTGAAAAACTCTCGACCTTGCCCGCACTCGAGTCAGTCATATTAAACTCAAGTCTAGTTATGACAAAAACCTCTTTTGGTTAAGTTTGAGCAAGTTTCAAACATTTTTAACTTAATCATTAGCTTCATTTAAGTTTACAATGGTTAATTATCATCAAAACACATAGAGAACTAACATTCTCCCCCTTTTTGATGATGACAATACTTGTAAACCATGTGTCAAATTTTCAAAAGATTTTGAGCATTCAAGAAATTGGAGATGGAATGAACAGAACTCAAAAAGAAAAAAAGAAGAACCACAAAGATATATGCCATTTCATTTCATTTATCCAAAGTTAAGTACATCAGATATCTACGAAGAAAAAGACAACAAAAAGACAACTCGAAAAATTGAAATGCATTGAAAAGCTCAAACTTCTCTTTACTTTTCTTTTCCCCTTTGTCGTCACCAAACAAGTGTGGATCGAGGAGGAAGCAGGTGGTGGAGGAGAGTTAGGAGAATCAGGTGAGAGCCTAACAATAAGGGTATGAGAGGGAGGAACAGGAATAGTGGCTAGAGTAAGAGTAACAACAGGAGTGGTAGAGATGATTGGAGTAGTGAAGGTGAAAGTAAGGGATGAAGGCATAGGTGAAGAAAAGATAGGAGATGGGTCTGATTTGGGTATGTTGAAACTAGAGCCAGCAGGAGATTGAGAAGAAGTGCCAAGACCTGGACCATCTGTTGGGATCCGTACATGCAGCGGAAGGAATTCATCCATTAAAATTTTACAAATCCCATAGGAGGATCTATCAACAGCGTTTAAATCAGATTGGTAAGAACCGTACCTTTCATATGCGTGTGCATCTTGTTCGATCAACAGGAGCGGACTGAGTGAATCCAACCCCTCTGCTAGTATCCACATTGAACAGAACTCCAACACCGACGGTAGCATGCTAGCGCCTTCAATGTCTTACGTCTATTTCCTTACATGCTAGACACAGATGTTTTCCGTTAAATACAGTCAAATGTTACTTCATTAAATTCACTTGCCGTTGACGTACTTGTGCTCAGAAGTTGACTCAGAACATTTGCCAGAATGGGTATGCCTCGAAGGAATGATTTTCTCTGCTATGTAACTTTATTCTGTTTGTAGGCTCTATTTTCTACAAGCATTAAATGCTTCTGACACACGAAGTCGCTTTTTGGCTAATCACAGAGTAAACGTTCATTAATCATATGAAATCTACTCAAAATATAGTTATCAATATTATTTTATTTTTCTTGGGTTATTACAAATGCACATTAGAGGTCTCTGTGATGATTGTACTTGAGTAAGGATATGTGTATCACTCAAGTAGCATACTCGAGTATTCAATCTCCAGTGCTCAAGTATCACATGTTCTTCACTGAAACAACGCACCTAGACAACTATTAGCAATTGATGCTCGAGTACCATTCTTCTTATACTTGAGTACCACACTCGAGTACATCTTAAGCAGAAAGCAAATATAAGATTGAAACAGGGTACCCTACTCAGTAACATTCAAATTGTACTCGGGTATACTTCAAACAGAGAGTAAATATAAGATATAAACAACGATACTCAAGTAGCAATATACCTCTACTCGAGTACTACTAACCATATACTCGAGTAACAACTTGACAGAGCCCATTGCTTTGACAGATGACCTTTATAATTAGGTACGCAGATGCCCTTACTCGAGTAGCCTACTCGAGTAAGCCAATGATAGTGCTTGAGTACTGATGACAGCATCTCTAAACTTTGCTCTGGATCTTCAATACTCGAGTAACAGTCTTCTGATATAAGTGTAGAGGGTTCTATCTGATATACTACTTGAGTACTAATGAACCCTTACTCGAGTTTGGTCTTGAGAAGACTTAAACAAACTATCAGATTGAGCATGCCCAAGTAGACAAGAGAGCATACTTGAGTACGTTCTTAACACAGTCAATATTAACTGATTCAAAACCTTAACCAATTCCAAGTCTTGTTATCATCAACACTCCGAGAACTAACACATATCTATTGCCTGAAACTTATTCCTAGTCTTGAATCACCAAGAAAGGGCATTGGTAATATCAATAAGACTAGTACGACATCATCAACTTGTATATAGATACAAGGTAGGGACCTCATGGAATACAGACATGGTGATCCCTTAGCTGATGTCAAAAGTGGATCTATTGGAAAACATATAGCACTAAACTAACCCGCCAAGAGACTCCATAAAGATTCATTGTAGAGAGTATCATTGGATATGTAAAGTCTCTTATTGTTTGGTGGTGTAGATCATCCTAGACTTGAGGATGTCATCGAACACTATGTCCTAGGGTTATGCTTTGACTGTACAACTCTATCTGCCTGCAAAATGGGAGAACGGTGTATTCTTGGGTGTAACTCAAATATATGAGTATAGATGGACATGTCGAAAGGACTCACAATCCCCTACAAGGGATTAGCCACTCATAAGACCGGTAGGGCTTGGATGACTTCTAGTTGACATGAGAGTCTGTGCGCAAAGCAAGCGATCATGAAGAGTCATGATCCGTCTTAGAGTCAATAGAAGAAGATTCCTTGTCGCATGAAAAGCTATATTTAGTCAACCAAGTGAGGTGATACTCTATCTTTGTTCTCAACTAATATGAATGATGATGTGAGGGATGATGTCGGCACGTTATCCAAATTAGAAAGGTAGATCACTTGATCAACTCAATTAGTTCTAGGACCGCAAAGCATTGCTAATGTCTTATGTGGTAATTAGATCAATTGGGCTCATAAAAGGAGTTTAATTGGTCAAAGTTTATTTATGTCAGTGACTAATTGGGCCTAATAGGTCACACACAAATGTTATTCTTGATTGCTTAAAATTAGCAAGTTGAGCCAATAACTGTTATTGGGCTTTGTTAAGACTACAGGTGCAATTAGGCTGGAGTTGGACTCCAAGCCCAATAACAAAATGGCGCCATATTTGAGCTCTTAGTGGAAAATCAGTTTCTCCACTAAAAGGCCCAAATGTGTTAGAAGGCCTAAAAGAGTCTTGGGTCAATTTGAATTTGGAATTTAAATTCAAATTTTAAATTCAAGAGGTTATGTTATAAAAGATAATTATGAATTATCCAAAACAATATGAAGGTGGAGCTAAATCACCAAGAGGGGGTGAATTGTGAATTTTAAAATCTTTTTCGAAGTGATCTGTTTTGGACAATAAAAACAGAAAGTAGAGTAGAAGAGCAATACACAAAGATTTATACTGGTTCGGTCCAACCTCTTGACCTACTCCAAATCCCAGGACTCTCTCGGGTTTTTTACTATCACAATTGATTACACACTCGTACTCAAGAGTAATTCTCTCACTAGAACTTAATCCCCTTACAAGTTGCAATCAATGCACCCAATCACCATGTTCCCGACTTGTGATGCCTTACAATAAATGATTTACAATCAAGAAACTCTCTCTAAGAGTGGATAATGATAAACATTGAAGCTTAATGTATCAGAAGATACTTTTACAATTGAAAACTGAAAGAATGAGTGTAAACTTGAATGCAATTCGCTTTCAATAGATGTGTTAGTTGAGAAGACTTGAATGCAGCTCTATTTATACCAAGAGAGCATTAAATGACCGTTGTAATCTTCAATATAACCGTTGCCTTCGTTAGACAAGGTTTTGGTTAAGCTTTGGTCTTCTCTCTCTAATCTTCACTTAATCCAGCTGTGCAGAAGTTCAGAGTTGACTTCCAGCAAATTAATCCGTTGGAGTGGCAGCTACTAGATGTGGAAAACATTTTTTTAATTCTTTGTAGACGTGTACAGAAGGATTACCCAAAAGTATGCAACTTTCTGGGTTTTGCATTTAGTGTGCTGATGTCACTTTTTGCTTTTGCTTTAAACCTTCAATAAACATTCTCTAAATCATCTGAAACTCACTAACAAAGTGATTAAACATAGCTAGGAATATTAGAGAATGATAATAGAAAGTATTAAGATCAAACAAGTAAGTATCACAAATTCATCAGATTTGAATTTCAAACTCTGCGTCAAAAACTTGAGTTTTGTTTATCAAAACTCGAGTTTTGGACTTTTAACATGAAACATCATTTTTAGTCCAAGACCTCAAAACTTGAGTTTTCATCCAAAACTCGGCGGTTTTCAAAACATTAAAAACTCGAAGTGCTTTTGGGTTGGCCAAAACTCGAGTTTCCAAAACCAAAACTCGAGTTTCCATTTAAGTATGAAAGCTGAAAATTTTATGCCAAGTCAAAACAGGAGTTTCCATACAAAATTGGCAGTTTTCAATCCATCAAAAGACTACAATGCTCTCGGGTTGATCAAAACTTAAGTTTCAGGTCATAATTCATATGCGGGTCCATCAGGAAAGGCTTCGGAAGCTTAGGCTACTTCTTATGATAGTATTGCTTCCATCTTTTAGTATATGTTGGATGATTGTATATTGCCATGTTATGGCTCATTTTGCATACTCTTGATTATTTTGGATATTTTGATGAATGATGAAGCATTAATAAGCTATTGATCTAACTATTATATAGTTATTATGTTAAGTAAAATAGAGGACGTTACAATCGGCTCCTGTTGATCGAACAAGACACATACACATACATAAGGTACGGTTCTTACCAACCCAATTTAAATGCCGTTGATAGATCCTCTAATTGGGATTCGTAAATTTTATTGGATGAATTCCTTCCGCTGTGTGTACGGATCCCAATCAAAAAGGAACAACTCTTGAAGGGTTCAAGAAGGCAAAAGGCACAACCCTTGAAGGGTTCAAGAAGGTAAAAAGGCACCACTTTTGAACATACATGTCGCCAATTCAAGAAAGGTAAGATCCAATCTTGTTCATCCCATCCTCTACCTAACTTGAAGACACCATCCCCATCTTGAGAAAAAGAAAACCCAAGAACCTAAATTGTCAACCTTGTTATCGCCTAGCAAGCATCCAAGGAGAAGGAGCAGTCAAGGAGAAGGATTTCTTAAGGCAATTAGGAGATAGCTGTGAGGATTCACTATTTGTGAAAGTCTCACCTCGTATGGGGCTAGAACTACTCGTGAGCTGATTGGATAGAATAACCAACCATGAGGTATCTTCTCGGTGGCTAGGTGGAAGGCCTAATGGACCGGTAGTCTTTAGGAAATGAACCTAGTTACATTTAGACGATTAGGATTGTTGCTGGGTGGAATGCCCAGCACTGTGGTAAGGGATTAGTTGGATTCTTTGTTTGCAGTTGATGCTGCATGTGATTTCTGATTGTTGTATATGCTATTGTATGTTGTCTATTCTATTTGTAGTTGCCTACCATATATTGTTTATAAATGCTATATGAGATGAACTGTTACTTTGGGATTCTTCAAGATCCTAGCTCTTGTGATTATTGGTGGTATAATTAGTGTACTGGACACGAATTCCAAGGCAAGATAGCGAAGGTCAACTTGATGGACTTGTTATGGTATTGGTTATTGTAGTTTTATTTTAGAATTTTATAGTGTTAGTTCTCTATGTGTTTTGATGATAACTGACAATTGTAAATCCAAAAGATTGTTATTGATTCAAGCCAAAGTTTTTTATTTTTAAAGATAACTTGGTTCAATAACAATGCATCTCTCTCGTCCTAATATGACTCAAGTTAGAGTTTTATAACTCATGTCATACTGATAATTGAATATTTCATACACTACTTTTTGTCTCTTGATTAATAATTTAGGACTCTTTAGCTAATAAATAATAGCTTTTATACTTATTTGGGCTTTGGGCCTTTTATTATGTTTTAGCCATTTTTTAATAATAAAATTTCAGTTTTACATTGCTTCACTATTTTCACCATAACTCTTGAACCAGACATCGGATTTGCCTCATTTTTGTCTCATATTTCAGATGATTCAGAGAGCTACAATTGTTATGAAGACATGAAGAGCAAATTCAGACAAGAGGGCGGTCGATTTTAGAGCTGAAGTCATATGTATTTTTGGATTTTTATTTGGGCTCGAATTTTGTCACTTAAGCCCACTTTTATTTTATTTTCGTTTGGGCTGAACCCATTTCCATTTTAGGTTAACTTTAAGTTGGATGGCAGCACAAACATTTAGTCATTCACATTTTTAGATTTTTGTGGATCAAAATAGGAGTTTCTAAATTCTCTCAACTGTTCTTCATGATCTTCGTGTTCATGATGAACTTCTTCATTTCTGCTCGATTTTTGTTCTTGCATAACCATGATGGGCTAAGCTATCGTGATTGACCCATGGATTGAGGATTCCACTATCCAGAGGACTCGTTCTTAATGGTAACAAATTCGTTTCTGTTTTGTAATTTTGGATTCGAATTACTTTCGGATTGGGTGTTAGATTTAACGCCCAGATTGAGATATCCCAAGGATTGAGTTCGAACTAGGTTTAAGTGCTTGCTATGCGATCGCACAGTGACACGCCGCTGTTCAAATAAATGCTAGGCGATTGTCTAGTTGAGGGATTTTCTGGATGAACGCAGAGATTTCGGTTCATCTAGAATCAATCACGAGTTCGTTTCAAATCTGTTTTCGTCCGAGGAAGGAAAATGGTGGAATTCGAAATCTTTGGTTAATCTTCTATTTATCTGTTTAATCTGTGTTTATTTCGTTTTGCTTCTGTTATTTTGTTTATATTCTCTTTTGAACCAAAAACCCCCAATTTTACTATTTCTGTTTTATTGTTCGAATTGAACCGATTGCGAATTCGTTGGGAAACGACCCGGTTACATTATACCGCAAATCCTTTTCTAATCTGGTTATTTTGGGAGATTATGGCAAATCTCTGTCAAAATATGGCGCCGCCTGCCGGAATTTGCATCGGTTTGATTAGTAACAAGAGTGTAAATAGCTTCGTTTTTGGTAGTTTAGGTGGTTCGGGTGGTCGGACAGAAATTTTTTGATCCCGCATCACTCAACCCGTGTCTTATTCACAAGGAATTGGGCATTCTAAGAAAGAGTCACTCTCTTTTGGAGTTTGGTATACCCTATTTTCCCCAAATTCCAACGTTTAGACCACCTTTTTGCCGTTTTAAGTTTTGATTTTGTGATTTCTACTAGTGAGTTTTTTCGAGTATCTCTCGAATGGGCTGAAATTTGGTATAGTGATAGAAAATGGCCTATCTCATAGGACACATCGAAAATCTTTGCTTTTCCATGTGTTCTCCTTTTAGCCAAATTCCATCGTTTAGACCACTTTTTCAATTTTTGAAGTTTTTTTATTCTATTTTTGGGTTCCCCAATGGTCTAGGAGTTGCCCTGTCCAAGTCCCATAAATTTTAAAAATCATTTGATAGTGTTTCTGGACTTGTTTTGGTCAATTTCTACCATAGGTTTTTTTTTTGTGTTTTGCTTTTGTGTGTCTTAGTGTTTTTCTACTTTTTACCACTTTTAGTGGCATTTTCATAATTCTTGATTCTGATTTCTGGTGGCATTTTCGTAATTCTGATTTTCTGCAAATTCTGCCTTGTGATTATGCTTCATGAGTACTAGGAGCACTATCAATCCGAAGACTTGTTGCCATTTGATCCCGAAATAGAAAGAACAATTCTTCTTGCTAGAAGAGTTGTTAGGCTAAGTCGTGGGATTAATACCGAATTGGACATTGCACTTGAGTCGATTGTGGCCATTCGATTGTGTCCATTCTCGTTGATCTTTTTGATTGTGTTTCGATAGTACTTCGATAGTCTTGTTGTTTTCACCGATTCTAGTAGCAATTTTACTAACTCGAAATTATGGCAGAAGAATAGGAAAATCGTCCTACTTTAAAGGAATTGAATGAACCTGATGTTAGTTATCAACCTTTGTGCATCCAATATCATGCCCTTGTTGCTAACTTTGAGCTTAAATCTGGTCTAATACACTTGTTGCCCAAGTTTCATGGTCTTTCAGGTGAGTGTGCCATTAAGCATTTGAAGGAATTCCATATAGTGTGCAAAAGACAATGATGAAACCACAGCCATTGATGAAGATCATATCAAGCTGAGAGCTTTTCCTTTCTCATTGGAAGGTGGAGCCAAAGACTGGTTGTTGTACCTTCAGCCCTCATCTATTGGGAGTTGGACTGATGTTCAGAGGTTATTTATGGAGAAATATTACCCTGCCTCAAGAGCAAATGCGATCAAGAAGGAAATTGGCAACATTAAACAAGCCAATGGGGAGACTATGCATGAGCACTGGGAGAGGTTCAAAAGGTTATGTGCAAGCTGTCCACACTACCAGATCACTAAGCAACTCTTGATTACCCACTTCTATGATGGTTTGCTACCAGTAGACAAAGGTTTGGTGGATGCTTCTAGTGGTGGGGCTCTGCATAACAAGACACCTGAAGATGCCCGAAACTTGATATCCGAGATGGCAGTCAACTCTCAGCAATTTGGTACCAGGGCTAATAGTACTCCTGTTTACCATGTTCAAACACCTCCAGTCCAGTATGATTCTCAGAGATTAGAGAATAGGCTTGATGATCTAACCTCTCTGGTGAGGCAGTTGGCAGTGACACAGACAGTACAATCTTCTCCTCCTTAAATTGGGTACTCATATGGGTTACTTTTCGACCCTTACCATTCTACTTGACTCTTGCCCTACCTTGCATGATCCTCCTTATCAAGACCAATCAGTAGCTTCAGTGGGTGTTTTTCCAGGAAAGCCACAAAACCAACAGAATAATGCCTTCTCCAATACCTACAATCCTGGTTGGAGAAATCACGCCAATTTTCGTTGGAACCAGAATCAAAACCAGAGTAACCAATATCAGCAGAATTCTTGGGATTACCAATAGAGACAGTACAGACCACAGAATTTCCAACAACAATCTGCACCTCCTTTGCCTTTGCCAGCACCACCTCCTCGACCAGCCATATGTGCACCTCCACAGGCAGCACAACAGCAGGCTAGTAGTAGTGGTAGTGGTGGTTCCTCACTTGAAGATATGATGAAGCAATTTGTCACAGCCAATATGCAGTTCCAACAGCAAACTGACACTTCCATTCAGAGTTTGCAAACACGAGATTGGGCGTTAGCAACATCATTGAACCAGCTTCAACCTCAAGGATCCAACACTCTTCCTTCACAAACAATTCCTAATCCTAAGGGGAATGTAAGTGTTGTCTCCCTTCAATCTGGCAAGCAATTGGAGGAACCTAAACCCGCTGCAGATGTGACTTCCACATCAGAAAGAGAGTCAGAAAATGTGAAGATTGACTCTAAAAATAAAAAGGCAATGCAGCGAGGTGAAGAGGAAGACATTCCCATTCCTCTTCCTTTCCCTCAGAGAGCCCCTCAATCGAAGAAGTTGGCAGATAAAGCACAAGAGAAGGATATACTTGAGATGCAGTAAAACAAATCCCTAAATATGCCAAGTTTCTGAAGGAGTTGTGCACCAACAAGAGGCGACTGAAGGGAAGTGAACGAGTGAGTTTGAACCAGAATGTATCAGCGCTCATCCGGCCTACCATGCCTCGCAAGTGCAAGGATCCAGGGACATTTTCTATCCCTTGCCTAATTGGTAATTATAGATTTGATGATTGCATGCTAGATTTAGGTGCTTCTATTAATGTCATGCATGCATCTATTTATAAATCTCTTGGTCTTGGTCCTTTGCGTCCTACTGGTTTCATTGTTCAGTTAGCTAATAGGAGTAGTGCTCATCCTTCTGGTTTAGTTGAAGATGTATTAGTCAAAGTTAATGAATTGATATTCCCTACTGATTTTTACATCTTAGATATGGAGGATGAGTCTTCTAGTAGTAGGTCACCAATCATTCTAGGGAGGCCTTTCATGAAAACAGCTAGGACTAAGATAGATGTGCATTCTGGTACTCTTTCCATGGAGTTTGGTGATATATCTGTGAATTTCAATATCTTTGATGCCATGAAACATCTTAGGGAAGATCATTCTATTTTTTGCATTGATGTTATTGATGATGCTGTGGATGATGTTCTTGCTGATTGGTGTTCTGATTATCCTGATTTTTCATCTAAGAGTGATTCTGCCATTTGTGCATGTGCTGATAATGAATGGTGCTCTGTTTGCACTAACTTGGTTAATGCTGCATTATTTGGTGATTCTGACTTGCTTGGTGATTCTGCATTACATGTGGATTCTGATATTGATTCTGAGTTTGAGCTTCATCCTGATCCTAATATGCATCCTGATTTTGATTTTGATGAGCTTAACTCTGATGTTAACCTTGAGCTGTATAGACACAGTTCTTCTACTTCTTTGAATGTGGTTTCAGGTATTTCTAGTGTGACGACATCAGAATTGTTGCAACAACCACCCAAGCTTCTTCCCTCCATTAAGCAACCACCCAAGCTTCTTCCCTCCATTAAGCAACCACCCAAGCTTGAGTTGAAATCCCTTCCGAGATCACCGAAGTATGCATTTCTAGAGGTGGATGAACAGGTTGCCAATCATTGTGGCAAATAATCTTCTTCCCGACCAAGAAGAGAAGATGCTAAGCTTATTGAATGCAAACAAGAAAGCCATTGGGTGGAAATTAGCCGATATCATTGGCATCAGCCCTTCCATGTGTATGGATCAAATTCTGCTGGAAGAGGACTCTAAGCCGGTGAGGCAACCCCAGAGATGCCTTAATCCTCTTATCCTTGATGTGGTCAAGAAGGAGGTCACTAAGCTTTTGCAAGCTGGTATCATCTATCCCATTTCGATAGCCGAGGATCCCGTGGTTCCTAAGAAATCCTATAAGAGTCACCGTGGTAGCCAATCGGAAGAATGAGCTCATTCCTACCTAGTTGGAGAGTTTCTCCTCATTGATGCCACTTATCCTCCATAAACCCCTTGGGGAGTATTCTTCTTTCTTTCTCCCTCTTTCTTCTATTTGTTTTCATTTTTCTACTTTTCTTTTTGAAAATAAATACAGACTCTCATTCTATGATTGCTACATATTATGAACTAGGCCATTTTGGTTTTAATGGATCATTCTGTTGGGTCTCCAATTCTTGACTCTTCGATTACATGTCTTGGTAGTTGATTTGATGTTGTTGACTGCCTAAGTTGGTGTTGACCTTGTGAGGTTTTGGGCTTGCATGAATGGAATTCATCTTTTGCCATTCTTTCTTTCATGTGTGCATCTACTCATGATTTGTGTTCTCTAGAACTTGCTCCTTTTCTTTTTGAAACTACATTTTTCACTTACGTGCATAAGTATGATGGAAGCTTGTTTTCTTTCTTTTATTTTCCCCACTTTGGCCAAATAGCCTTTCCCTTGCATTATGATTCCTTTGCTAGCCCCTTTGTGCCTTTTTGACCCATTCTTTTCTAAGCACATTACAAGCCTAAGCATAAAACCATTTTATTCCGCACCTTGAAAATTTATTGAGCATTGGTTTCACTTTGGTTTTGTGTTAAGTGTGGAGGTTGCTCAGGAGTGCAACAGTTTAAGTGTGGGGGGGATGTTTGTCTTTGTCATTGTGATTATGTATATAGTATAGTTTCATTTTTTTTTAAAAAAAAAGAAAAAAAAATCAGGAAAACAAGAAAGAAAGAAAAGCAAAAAAAAAAGAACAAAAAGAAAAAGAAAAGCAAAAAAAAAAAAATAAATAAAGAAAGAAAATACATAGAAAGAAAGGAGATATATAAGTAAAATAAAAGTTTTCATACATAGAGAATGATTGTGTTAATCGTGCTCTTTTTAATTTCTTTGGTGCTTAGCCTCTCATTCCATACTATTACCTACCTTCACCCTAACCCCATTACAACCTTTAATAATAAGCTCTCTTGATTTGTGCATGCATGTGTTATGAGTAGTGGAGACGCAAAAATTGACCAAGCTTATGATAGAACAAATTTCTTGAGTAGAATTTGAGCGATACACTTATTTACCTTAAATACTTGAGAGATTGATTGATTGAGCGCATCATTTGAAAGACCATCTTTTATGATTAGCATCATTGATGAGATTGCCATGAATTGTAATTTGCGATGAAGGGATTTTGGTCTTGATTGATTGATCTTTTGGAGCTTTGTGTCCCTTGTTCAATTTTTGCATTGTTAGCAATTGTTAGAAAAGAAGAGTTTCTCCTTTAGGTCTTTTTCTTTGAATTTTGCTCGGGAGTGCAAAAAGATAAGTGTGGGGAATTTGATAATTGAATATTTCATACACTACTTTTTGTCTCTTGATTAATAATTTAGGACTCTTTAGCTAATAAACAATGGCTTTTATACTTATTTGGGCTTTGGACCTTTTATTATGTTTTAGCCATTGTTAATAATAAAATTCCAGTTTTACATTGCTTCACTATTTTCACTATAACTCTTGAACCAGACATCGGATTTGCCTCATTTTTGTCTCATATTTCGGATGATTCCAAGAGCTACAATTGTTATGAAGAGATGAAGAGCAAATTCGGACAAGAGGGCGGTCAATTTTGGAGCCGAAGTCATATGTATTTTTGGATTTTTATTTGGGCTCGAATTTTGTCACTTAAGCCCACTTTTATTTTATTTTCATTTGGGCTGAACCCATTTCCATTTTTAGGTTAACTTTAAGTTGGATGGCAACCACAAACATTCAGTCATTCACGTTTTTAGATTTTTGTGGATCAAAATAGGAATTTCTAAATTCTCTCAACTGTTCTTCGTGTTCATGATGAACTTCTTCATTTCTGCTCGATTTTCGTTCTGCATAACCATTATGGGCTAAGCTTCTGTGATTGACCCATGGATTGAGGATTCCACTATCCAGAGGACTCTTTCTTAACGGTAACAAATTCGTTTCTGTTTTGTAATTTTGGATTCAAATTACTTTCGGATTGGGTGTTAGATTTAATGCCCAAATTGAGATATCCCAAGGATTGAGTTCAAACTAGGTTTAAATGCTTGTTATGCGATCGCATAGTGACACGCCATTGTTCGGATAAACGCTAGGTGATCGTCTAGTTGAGGGATTTTCTGGATGAACGCAGAGATTTCGGTTCGTCTAGAATCAATCACGAGTTCGTTTTAAAATCTATTTTCGTCCAGGAAGGAAAGTGGTGGAATTCAAAATCCTGGGTTAATCTATAAATTGGAAATATGCTAACGGATATTGCCTAGCATATGTATGAGATTTTGTTCAATAGATGAAGTGAGTTTTGAAAGAAAAATTAAGCAAAATACAATTTGAATGAAAAGGTTACCTATAAATTTGAAATATGCTAGGCAATATCCGTTAGCATCTTATAGAAACAATCCAACCAATTGAAGTAGGACACAACATTCTAGGAAATATTCGTTACACAAGGAAGGATAATTCAAGAATTGAAAGACTTTGCCCAATTGATTATTACTAGTGGATAAATAAGCTGAAAGGTAGCAACAAACCATGTGTACAATCCCAAAACTTCAAAGTTGATTGCTCGGAGCCTTCGAGTTCAGATCTATGAATCCAGAAAAATATAAGCTTATTTATCTACTTCATTTAAAACTGAATGAACCAGAACAATAATTTGTATTTATACTGCATTTACATTCATTCTCTTGCCATCACCAGAAGCCATCTTGCATTTTTATAATTTATACTGCAAAGAACAATTCATTCAACCATAACAATAAGTTATATTCAATTCCAAAGTATAAATTTAATTCAAGCACAAAAATCAGCTTCCAACCCTAACTAAAGCAAATCTAAATCTAACCAGAAGCAAATTCTAAAAAAAAAACCTTGTTTTGAGAGGATATGTTTCATTGCCAAGACGACTGTGCAACACCGGACTATGGTAGGGTGGGGTGGCCATCAGCTTCTGCTAGTGATAAAGGAAGAACACGTGGACAAGAACCAAATCGGAAAGTTTGGCGCTAGGCATTTGGGGCGCCGATGATAGGCAGAAAAGCGAAAAGCGAGGGGTGAGAGGGAGTTTAAGAAGGCGATTGCCATGGAGGAATCATGCTCTGTCCTTGAGACTCTCAGCGACGAGGGACGGCTGCTGGGGGGCGGAGGGAGCGGAGGATAACAAGTCGTAGAAGTAGATGGAAACTAGTGAGGGTGGACATGTTCTGGCGTTCCACTAGTGCAAAAAATTTAGACCGGATCTACGACCGGTCTTGTTCCAGGCGGTCTTAAAAGTCTGTAACTTTTAAGACTGGATGAACGACCGGTCTTAAAAATTTAGACCAAACTTTTGAAATATCCGGTCTTAAAAGTGTTTGAAAAAAACACAAATGAAACAACCGGTCCCAAATCACCAGATCTGGCAACATTTTGAATGTCCCCTCGTCATCAGTGACGGAGAACCAAGAGAAGATTGGAAGCAACACCAACAAGAAAAACAAAAAAGAAGACAAGATTGGAAGCAACACCAACAAGAAAAACAAAAAAGATGAATACAAAGTCCGAGAAATAAGAAAACATAACAAGAAATAGAAATCATTCACCATGGAAATCGAATTTGAATCAATATAAAATCGTAGGTGAAATTGAAGTCCAGATCTACAAAAAATCACAAGCTTAAAGCAACCAAATCTGAGCAGGATCCTCTTGTCTATGTTGGCAAAGCTTCAAGCAACCAAAATCAAAGTCTAAATCTAAGCAGGAGTGGTCAAGGTAGGAGCAAACAGACTTAAGCAAGAGGAGATCTAGGTTTGATTTTAAGCCGGATCTGTGCGAAGGCGGTGTGGGAGGAGCCATAGATCGGAGAGGAAGGAGTCGCCGTCGTCCGAATCCTCGAAGCAGTACGCTTGCGCCGTTGCTGAGGATTGGAGTTGTTGCCATCGCGAAACCCTCGAAGCATCTCACGCCAACATTGCCAAGGATTTGATTGTGTTGCTCTTAGGATGACTTACGAAGATTGTGTGTAGGTTAGAGAAAGAGGATGTCATTCTTGCTGAGGATTTGACTCGTGAGGCTTTTGGGACACTCGTTGAATCTATAACTAAGCAAATGTTATATCACCAAGAAGACAAGCACGCTCACGGACTTAACGAGTTTAGTGAATTTAGTTAAGACCGGTTGTTTGTAAAAACATGTCTTAAAAGTATATTTTTAAGATTGGATCCTTTATAATCTGGTTTTAAAAGTATTCTATATATTTACGAAACTACCATCGGTCATACTTTTAAGACCGGATCTTTTATAATCCGGTCTTAAAAGTCTTTTATATATTTACGAAATTGCCGGTAGTATATTTTTAAGACCGGATCCTTTATAATCTGGTCTTAAAAGTGTTCTATATATTTACGAAATTGCCACCAGTTATACTTTTAAGACCAGATCTTTTAAATCCGGTCTTAAAAGTCTTCTATATATTTACTGAAATTGCCACCCCGATCATACTTTTAAAACCGAATCTTTTATCATCCGGTCTTAAAAGTGTTCTATATATTTGTTGGAAATTTAGATTTAATTAGTTAGCATATAAGATTATATTGTGCAATTATTTTAATTAAGTTGTCAGAGAGATTTTAGGAATTAAGTTAGCAAATCATGATTTTTTGAATTTCGTAATTATATTCCTGATTGTAATCATCTTAATTAAGTTGTTAAAGAGATTTTAGGAATTAAGTTAGCAGATCATGGTTTTTTTATTTTCATAATTATTTCCTTATTGTAATCATCTTAATTAAGTTGTTAGAGAGATTTTAGGAATTAAGTTAGCAGATCATAGTTTTTTGAATTTTCTAATTATATTCCTGATTGTAATCCCTAGATTATAAGAACTGCCAGATCAGAAGATTATTTACTTATTAGCATCTGTATATAATTCCAATTAAGCAAAGGAATAAATCATCGCATTCTCGGACTCATCTCTGATCGAGGTCTTCTCACAATATTTATGAAATTGCCACCGGTCACACTTTTAAGACTGAATATTTTATAATCCGGTCTTAAAAGTGTTCTATATATTTACGAAATTGCCACCGGGCATACTTTTAAGACTGGATCTTTTATAATTCGGTCTTAAAAGTGTTCTATATATTTACGAAAGTGCCACCGGTCATATTTTTAAGACCAGATCCTTTATAATCCGGTCCAAAAAGTTCTTTATATTTACGAAACTGCCACCGTTCATACTTTGAAGACCTGATTCTCTATAATCCGGTCTAAATGAGGTGGTCTTAAAGCTCTTTTTTTCCACTAGTGTTTGACAGAGATTTTCTGTGGTCTCCCAAAATAACCAGATTAGAAAAGGATTTGCGGTATAATGTAACCTGGGTCGTTTCCCAACGAATTCACAATCGGTTCAATTCAAACAAAGAATAAAACGAAAACAATAAAAATGGGGGTTTTTGATTCAAAATAGATTAAAAACGAAAATATGCGAAACAAATTAACAACGATCAACCCAACATTTAGATTCCGAAACTTTCATCATTGAACAAAAAATGAACGAACTCGCGTTTAGTTCGTGCGGTTCGTCCGAGAAAATTCCTTGACTAGACGATCGCCTAGAATTCGCACAAAGCAACAACCGTAACCTAGTTCGAACTTAGTCCTTGGGATGAACCAAACCGAATATTAAATCTAATATTCGAACTATTTCCAGAAATCGAATCCGATAAGATGAAAACAGAAACGAGTAAAGTTACCTATTAAGCACAAGCTCTCTAGACAAATCATGGAATCCTCAACGTTGGGTTAATCACAAAAATTTAGCCGAACATGACTGGGAAAAACGAAGAACATACGAAGAACGCGAAGAACATTTGAGAGAATTTAAAAACTCCTATTTTGATCCACACAAATCTAAAAACGTGAATGTCCATCTCTTGTAGCCACCATCTAACTTAAAGTTAAACCTAAAATGGAAATGGGCTCTAATGGTTCGGCCCAAAACGAAAATAAAATAAAAGTGGGCTTTAATTACAAAATTCGAGCCCAAATAAAATCTAAAAATATACATATGATTTCGGCTCCAAAATCGACCGCCCTCTTGTCTGAATTTGCTCTTCATGTCTTCATAACAATTGTAGCTCTCTGAATCATCTAAAATATGAGACAAAAATGAGGCAAATCCGATGTCTGGTTCAAGAGTTATGGTAACAATTGTGAAGCAATGTAAAACTAGAAATTTATTATTAAAAATGGCTAAAATATAATCAAAGGCCCAAAGCCCAAATAAGTATAAAAGCCATTATTTATTAACTAAAGAGTCCTAAATTATTAATCAAGAGATAAAAAGAAGTGTATAAAATATTCAATTATTAGTGTTCTCAAGTTCTCGATCAGAAAATGGGAGACTTAGGGTTTGCGTTCTTGCGTTCTCGACTTCTATATGCTTTTGGCGACAGAATTGAGGAAGAAAACTATTACCTCTTGTCCTAACTATAGGAACACTTTTGTAGTATAAAATTACACTACAAAAGTTTTTCGATAATTAGGACCAAGGAGAATACTATTTTGTACTCCCTCCGGTCCTAAATCCTAATTATAAGACAACATTTGAGAGTTGCTTTTGGTCCTAATTATAGGACAACATTTTAATTTTTGTTAATTTCTTCCTAAAATACCCCTATTTATTCTTTTAAATGTATTTGGTTTTTTTGTGAATATTTGTATATAGGTGCATAAACTCTTCCAGTCAATAAAACTTTTAAATTTTTGAGTATATATATGGTTGTGTGTGTATCTAGATATGTGTGTGCGCGAACGCGCACACATATGTATATATGTGTGTGGGTGTATGTTTATATGTGTGTGTGTATATATATGCATATGTGTGTAGATAGTGTGTGTGTGTGTGTCTGTGTGTGTATTTATATATGTGTGTAGATATATAGACACACAAACATATATGTGCGTGTTTATATGGGTGTGTATATATATGCATATGTGTGTAGATATATATACACACAAACATATATATATATGTGTGTGTGTGTGTTTATATATATGTGTAGATATATACACACACAAACATATATATGTGTGCATATATATATATATATATATATATACATATGCGTGTACATTCACAAACATATATATACATATATGTATATATATATCGTGAGTGTGTGGGTGTGTGTTTATATGTGTGTAAATACACACACATATATTTATAACTAGACCATTATTTTAATTAGAAAGTGTATGGAAAGAAAAATTCTAGGTCGGAGAGGTATGTGGTAGGGGGTTGTTGATTCACTTTTACTTTTGTCATTTTAAATTTATATAAGGGCATTTTAGGAAAATGATTAAAATTAACTAATTTAACTCCTTTCCTTAATCTCCTCAAAAGCGGTTAAATATGTCTTATAATTAGGACCGGAGGGAGTAATAAATATTCATCTATGGAATTACTTAAGGAATTCCATCGGTAAAAATTCCACAATTTTTTTTTTTAAGTCAAAATTTCATGAGACAGAACTTTCCGACAAACCTTATTATGTCAACAATCTTTGACGGAATTCCGTCAAAAAGTTTCTACAGAACTGTTCGTTGAAGATTTCCATCGAAATTTTGCTATTAACAACGGAAAATGTCCTTCGAGAAAATACCAACGAGAATTCCGTCGGTAATTTCCAACGGACGTTTTTTCTGTCGGTAATTCCATCTCTGATTTGACTTTTTTTATAGTAACTAATGGGGCAGGAAGAGTATTACTCAGAAATTTTATTAAAATAATTATGTAAAAAAAGAAATCACAGAAAGTTGGACATTGTTATCCAAGTTACTTGGAAAAAGTAAACAATAAATAAAACTACATAATTTAGCGAACACGAGTTTTGAATAAATCTATGCGCACACAATTATTTATATATATATATTGCTTACACAGTCAAAACCATTTAAATATAGTTAGTGTCTTATTTCTCTGCCAAGAAAATATGGATGGCGTCACATTGATCTCTAATTCATTTTTTTTCCCATTATTTTAATTTTGATACTGTTCTCGTTTCTTTATTCTGTGTTACGTTGGGCTGTCATAGAGATAATAAAAGCCCACTTGGGATGTCAAAGAAAAGTTTATTACCCGTTCAAACTCTCTAGAAGGGCCAGGTTATTTTGCATTAATTAAAATTAAAATCTTATGAAAATGTAATTTTGTATACATAAAAAATCAAAACTTATAGAGGAACGAAATTTGGGAGTGATTCTTATGAAATTTTTTGGCGTGGCTTATTCCGATTTAAGGCAACCTAAAATGGATGGTTAGCACTTATACTAACAACTTATCAGTTGAAGTTTTAATTGGCTTCACTTTTATATAGAGGAGAATATAGCTTTAAATTTTAGGTAGCGCACATATTAAAAGTGACAAAAATGATACTTATAATTTTTTATTGGAAAAAAAAAAACCTTGGGGGACTTTAATCTCTTGACCATTAACATTGATTGCCAAAGTCGTACATGCATGACACCATAGCTATTGTTTTTTTTTGTTTTTTGGTGCTTGTAATACAAGGAAAAAAAAAAAATATATATATATATATATATATAATTGATTATTTTGATTTGTATTTTTCTTTAGAAATGTGTGACACTTTATGTTACAAAAGGACCGAGAACCTTGGACGTAATTTCAGAAATTTGATGTCCTTATTTATAATTAATATCATTATATGGTCCCTATTTATTCTTTGCCATTAATTTTCAAACTTAAAATAAAGGGTAAAATACAATAATTATCCTCAATTTAACTTTAACAATTTACATAAAATTCTCTTAAAATTAAAATATATGTTACACATATAAACCTTCCTTACATATTTAAAATATTATTTTCATCCGTCCAAACCTTTTTTAACTATCATATTGTATTACTCTTGAAATTTTATTTATACCAACATACCATTCTTTGACATAAGAATTATTTAAATAGTTATATTTTCTAAACATTTGAAAACATTTTTACTAAAACATTTATAAACACATTTAGTCAAGTTTTTATTTATTAAACGAATTTACCAAATCTTTTATCAAATTTTTGTGCTTCTATTCCAACATGATAGAAATACTAGACAAACCACTATCTGTTAAAAGAAAAATGAAGTACAAACAAGTAGTTAGTTGATATACTAAGTGGTATCCTTATAAAGAGAAGAACATAATTTTGAATCCCGAAATATGCACTTAATTATATGTTTTTAAAATAGAAGTAAAATTTGTATAATTAAAATAAAATACTACAAAGTTTCAAGGATTATGCATAAGATAAAATATGGACCGTCAAATTTTAGTATTGATAAACGGTATCTTAGATTATAAACGAGATCTTAGTTGATAATTTCAAATCCCTTCTCCCCATCACTGTCTTCAAATTTTTTTCCAAGTTACAATCCATTCCTGATGTTTACCAATAATTAACCAAATCAACCTTTACTTTCTTTCTTATTTGCAAAAGATTAGTTAACGTTTGTGATATTTGGCTCAATTTTATTATATACAGCATTATTAATAAATTTTATGAAAAGAACTCAGGAAAAGATACAAAACACAATGTTTGACATTGTTCTAACACTGACGAAGAAATAGTAAAAAACAAAATGCAGATAATCATTCTATTAAAATTCAGCTTAGGCCGGTTGGAAAAACCAGTAAATCGTCGAATCAAGCTATCTACTGACTACATACTACGTAATTTAGTCTAGAGTTTCGGTGTTTGTACGGGTTGGTCAGATTTTATTTTATATATGTATTTTTTTACCTTGAAAAACCTAATGTCGTTTTGAGTTTAAGGAAAAACAAAAAGAGACAATTTATTAAATTTCTACTTTAATAACTTTATTTTGTTATATTATGTGTGTGTGTATAATTTACTCATGGATTGATGTCTTTTTATTTAAATATTACCTTGAGCACCAGTTCAATATCCGACCCTATTTTCGGTGCTTTTTAAAGATGCATATTTTAATGAAATACGACTTTTGAATAAATCAACTATTAGTACGACTGTCCCTTATCATTAACGCAATCAAAACTTAAATTTAAATACTACTAGCTAGCGCCTGTTTTATTTCCCCTTTGTTACTTGCTCCATGAAAATAAAGATGGGACGTTGACATTGATCTCTATTTGGATTAATTAAATACTAGTAATGTTTTAGGGATCATGTTGAAAAATTCTCCACCAAATCAAAGATTAAAAAATGAATGATATAAAAAAAGAATTATAATGAAAGGAACAGCGAAAGATCAATATTCTGTAGAAGTATGCAAAAGGGAAAAATTATTTTCACTGTATAAATTTCATTTATTTTTTAAAATATTCTTACAGTTTTTTAAATTATCATGTAAAAGAAATTCCGTATTTTAACCAATATCTATAAAAATAAATTATTGATTCCTATCAGTTTATTATTTATTTATAATTTATTAAGATTGATGTCAGTTTATATAATGTATTATATAAAATTAGTCATCAATGTTTTTACACTATTTAATCAAACAAAATAGTCATACTTTCCAAGACCAACAAATAATGGAAGTTTTTATAAATTCTATCATTTGGTATATCGATATTGCTAAATGGATAGATAAGTTGCTCTAAAATTATACAGAAAATTATCAGAACCGGTTATTACAAAGGAAGAGACAAAATAATGTGGGGTTTGTATGTGGGTCTTAATCATCCCAAGCCTCTTCCTTTCTCATGATGTAATCATGGCAACAAGTAGAGAAAGCCAAGTCATTGATGAATTTCTATATATAGGGACGCATTAGAGTTGTGCAAAATAAAAAAGATTAGAAGCAACTCCTACTTTGGAGTTAAACAAAGATGGAAACCCAAATGGCTTCTACTACTCTCACTTTGGTGTTTTCACTTATTGTATGCCTAAGCTTCCTTCCATATGAAACCTTTGCAGATGACAAATATACCTCTCCTCCACCACCGGAGAAGCCCTATTCATATGTGTCTCCTCCCCCGCCAGAGAAGACTTACGTGTACTCATCGCCTCCTCCACCACCAAAGAAGGATTATGTATATCCATCTCCTCCTCCTCCGGAGAAGCCCTATGAGTACCCATCACCTCCTCCGCCACCAAAGAAGGAATACGTATACCAATCCCCACCTCCACCTCCGAAGAAGGAATATGTATATACATCTCCTCCTCCACCAGAGTATGCATACTCTCCATACCCAGTGTACAACTCTCCACCACCACCATACATGAAGCCTTATGTCTACACGTCTCCTCCTCATCCAAAGAAGAAATATGTATACTCATCACCTCCTCCACCAGTTTATGCATACTCTCCATATTACTACCCAGTATACCATGCTCCACCACCATACATGAAGCCTTATGTTTACAACTCTCCTCCTCCCCCAGTTTATGCCTACCCTCCATATTACCCAGCGTACAACTCTGGACCACCACCATACATGAAGCCTTATGTCTACAACTCTCCTCCTCCTCCAAAGAAGGAATACATATACTCATCTCCACCTCCTCCAAAGAAGGAATACATATACTCAACACCACCCCCACCTCCAAAGAAGGAATACGTATACCCATCTCCTCCTCCTCCTCCCCCGCCAGAGAAGCCCTACGTGTACCCATCACCTCCTCCACCTCGAAAATACCTATATTCATCTCCTCCACCACCAGTTTATGCATACTCTCCAGACTACCCAGTGTACAACTCTCCACCACCACCATACATGAAGCCTTATTTCTATTCTTCCCCACCCCCTCCTTACTACTAGATATTGCATTTCCATGGCTCCTACTACTTGGTAAGCTTAACTAGTTCCATCTAATTATGCTTTTTCTTGTTTCTCATACTTAAGTTCATAGGGTAAAAAGGAGAAGTGATGCACTAGTTTAACTAGAATTACATCATGAAAATAGTTCTTTTGATCAGGTGCGCGCTAATAATATGATATTACCTAAAATATGTATATGTTATGGAACAATTAATTTATCAAACATCAATTCGTATGAGACAATTTTTTTATTATCACGTACAAATATCTCAAAATCATGTAACTACAGTAATTAAATTTTACTTTAATGATATTTTGTAACTTTATTATACCATATATTTATATATTGTTACATGTATTCACCCTACTGCAATTAGCCTAGGATCAATTTCATTTCATATATATATCGGAAACGTTAATGTGATTGCGTTCGGCTAGGCCTAATGGATTTATATAAATATATTGTTACAGGGTCTTATATCTCTATAGAATAAAGAAAGCGATCTATATACGGAAGCGCTTTTACCATATAGTGTAAAGGAGAATGGAAGCAAATTTTCTCGTTTGTATTGACCGAACAAAATTATGTAAAATAATTTATGTTTCATCTATATCGAATATATAGCATTTGCGCTTTCATTCTCACTTGTATTTTTTATGATGTGATGTATTTGTTGGGAGGCAGTACCCGGTCCATGTTTGTTTTAGTCGATATTTTTATTGAACTACCTATGCATTGGAGTTTTCAACCTGCAGCGCTTGCACCGTTTGAAAAATCAATAATTTTTAATAAAATAAAAAAATATTTAATTAGTATAAAAGTAAGATAAGAAAAGACTTGAATTAGATTCTAATATTTTATTTTATATTTATAACTTAACATTAATATTTTCTTATATATGTATAATTAGATTTTGAATCACAATACCCATTATTAATTACCCCCTCTCTCTCTCATCTTCTCTGCTTTAATTAATCAAAAGAAACAAAAGCATCTATCTTCAAGGATAATTTTGGAAATAAAACATACTTCCTCCTTCCTTAACATTAGTTTTTCACAACCTAAATAGAACCAAGAAAATTAGTTAAATTATTAAACCACTACTGAAAAAAAAAAAAAAAAGCTTTAAGATCGCCTCATTTAGACCAGTTATAGAAGATGAGGTCTAAAAAATATGACCGGTGGTAGTTTCGTAAATATAAAGATTTTTTTAAACCGCTTCTTTAATATGAGTTCCAAAAGATATTATTTAAATAGTTTCTCAAACAACCAATCTAAAAAGTTAATAATAAAAAATAAAATGTTTATTATATTACTTTTAAGAGTTGTTACAAACAACATGTCTAAAAAGTTAAAAATAAAAATAAAATAAAATATCTATTACTTTTAAAAATCGGTTGTTACAAATAACTGTTATAAAAAGTTGAAAAAAATGTCTATTACTTTTAAGACCGGTTATGAAAAATAATCAGTCTAAAAGGTTAAATTTTAAAAACTTAGTTCGATCATAACCGATCTAAAAAAAGTTCATTTGAACCGTCTTCATAACGGAAATTGAATTGAACGACACTTTCCTCATCCCTTCTAGACATTGTCTCCTTTTCTCACCTCCTAATTAAAACACGCTAGATCTTGCAATTCTCTTCTTCAACATTACAATTTCTGGATTCATTCACTTTCGCCATGAACTTGAGCTCAATTCCCTTCATGGCAGATATTTCCCCGATGTTTCTTCAAACAATTCACACGTCATTGATTTAGCAGTTTTGTGATTTCCCCAGTCCAAAACCTATCTCGGAGCTTCAATGTTTGCTTTCTTCCTTCTTGTTAGTTATTTTTCATGCATTTTCAGTGTGGTGATTTCTCTCCATCGATGAAAGGTGACATTGTCTCAGCTGAGACTTCGAGGAAGAATTGGCTTCGGTATTCATTTGTTCAATTAATTCTGCCCTAAAATTCACACTTTTTTGTTTTTGTTTTTGGTTGACGAACAGGGCAAGGGGATGAATTAAATGGCATCTTCATTGAGTATTGAGTCTGGATCGGATTTAGCGTCAAACCAGAAATTACAAATTAGATCTAGAAATTAAACCATCCCATTTTCGCATCTAAAAATTAAAGAAAGCTTTTGACATGATGAAGGGAAGTCTAACAAAGGGAAGGAAGAGAGGGATGTCAATAGAGATGATGGACGATGTGGTGTTGCCAGATAAAGAAGGAGGCTCCGGAAGCCAGAGGAGAAGGTGGTTTGTCGCATTCAGAGATCACATATAGCAAATCACATGAACCATCAACACATAACAATTGAATGCAAGTTACATTTCACGACACAAGGACCCCTAGTCCACTAGGCCTTACCACCTAACACATGTTCACAACACTAATCACATTTTGGTTCACACATACATGTAAAGTCTCACATAGTATGTGAGAGAAGAGTTATCACCTGGACGCTTTACCAATTCTCGCATTAGCTCCCATCTCATTAGCCATCCTGGGAAAGTACCGAGTCGTACAAATACACATTTATGGACAGTGGGTTAATACGGATTTTCCAATTTTTATAATTAAACTTGGAAAATGCATAACTAAATCCACACATACCAAATTGAAGTGATTTCAAAGGCTAAACAACCCTTATTAAGACCAGATTCAGGGAAAAATATTATGCTTAGCCAACTGGATATACAACATTCTAAAAACCTCAATCAATCAAGATTGTTCCCGAATTGGTTCTAGTTTCAACATCCAAACTTTAACAATTCATATAAACTAATATACAAATCCATTAGGCTCTAATTAGATATTAAATCAAAGCTTAGGATGTCTACTATAATATATTTTTGCAATGTTTTAGGGCCATTGGACATCATTTACTTATCCAAAAACATGTCATAAGTTGATCGCCACGCAGATATATATCAACATTGGCAGCAATTGGGGTTTTGACCCAATTCAATCCTAGTGCTTCCAAAATCACTTTCTAACTATTACCCTACACAATTTTTCATTTTAAACACATTGGAAGCATCAAAATGGTGAAAACCCCATCCCAAATGCATGCCCCGTTCTGGCCAAAACTTATGGCTAAGAAACACAAAATTGTTTTTCTAAGTTTCATACCAATAACTGTTGGGATCCGTACACGCAGCGGATTAAACCTTTACGGATCCCGTGCAAGGATCGCTCAATAGCATTTAGATTAAGGCTAAGGGAATCCGAAAATTACCTACACACCAAAACTGTACGAGTCTCCTTCGACTTGAACTGGTGGGCTACCTTCTCGATCGGAGAAGTTGACTCTTAGAATCGGCTTCCTCTACCGGTATCCACACGAATAATTCCCGAATCCGATTGCGGCGTGCTAGCGCCTTTTTAGTTTTGCATCTCTCTCATTTCACTCGGGGTTTCTCACGGCTTTATGTAATACGCTCGACAAAAAGTCCTCGTAGTAGTTTTACAAACCCGATTAGCGTATTATATAAAATTAATCCTCATTAATTTTGAAATTCGAATTTTAAATCTACATTAAAATATATTAATTAAATCTATCTAACAGATCTAATCTAATACATTTATTTAATCCGAATTAAAAGACAGATCAAATTCGAATTTTGAATTTTGATTAAAAAATACATTAATTAAATCTATTTGATAGATCTAATGTAATATATTTATTTAATCCGAGTCAAAAAACCTTCGATTTAATTTATCTCTATAAATTAAATCTGAGAAATGATATCTATCTATTTAATTAAATATGAGATACTATATCTCAATTTAAATTAAATAGATATATGATATCTTTATTCGAAAATTAAATGAGATACAATATCTATATTTGTTTTAGATATTTAATTTATTAAATAAAATAAATACAAAACAAAGGTAGTGGGCACTTTTGAATTTATGATATATGATATACAAAACAAAATAAATTAAATAGATATATGATATCTTTATTCGAAAATAAATATATATATTAATATTATAATCTCTATTAATAATATTAATATATATATTAATTTTGAATTTAATATATATATATATATATATATTCACCCCAGATTAAATTAAGTATTCATTAAATCTCAGATTAATCTAAGATTCAATGAATCTGGACACTTTTGCTCGTATTGAGTTATTCTTGTGTGTGACCCTGCAGGCCCATATGAGATTGGTAGTGGGCAAATACTTATACCAGCCCACAAGTCGCAAGCGGCCTCTAGCAAGACATTGCGACTACCCAATTCACATGGGGATCGATGACACGATACAACCTATCGCACAACCATGTCACATCCCTTTTGTCACGCAATAATTTGGTCAAGGATGAGGCATGGATAATGTCAACTTCCTTTTCTTGACCATTACTTTCTCGATTCTCGAGTAGTTTAATAAGTGAAATGGAAACTCCTTTCCACATCACGGTATGGTCATACATTTCTTAGACTCACTCATCGAGGGCCCAAAGATTATCTCTCTACAAATGTGAGGGACAAATTTCATCTTGACCATTCACATCCCTCCGCATGAAAACCATTGATCCCGATCCCAGCCTTTATCATCACCCGGTCAAAGGTGACTTTTGACTAGGTCAAAGACCAATGACTCATCATGTAGGAATCCATGATGATCTCAGGTCATAGGGCGTCGTGACGCGGTTATACATGAGATAAGCTTATAACTAGATCCATGCGGATTTCTCATAGTGGGTCGGTCCAGCACCTTGTACTCTTACAAGTGCTCATGACTTTGATTTGTATCTTCATACCTCATCAAAGTCATACTGGTCTTATCTCTTCTTCGCTCCCGCGTAGATGACCGACCAGGGACATTTAGGATAATCTTCAAAAGATATATCCAGGGAAATAGTTATCAATGTAAACATGCGAATGAAGTGATAACTAAATGGAGAACAATGACTTGCCCTAGGGCATAATTTCCAACAGACTCCTACACTAGGTGCAATCATTAATTACTCTAATTCCCATTGCCCTAACATGATGCTCATGTTTTGCTTGTGCAAGCGGTTTAGTAAGAGGATCAGCTACATTGTATTCTCCTAGTACTTTGCATACTTTTATATCACCTCTATCATTGATTTCTCCGATAAGATGAAATTGCCTGAGTACATGCTTGGTCATTTGATGTGACCTAAGCTCCTTGGTCTATGCAATAGCGCCGCTATTGTCACAGAACAAGTGTATTGGATTTGAGATGGTTAGAACAACCCCAAGTTCATTAATGAACTTTCAAATCCAAAAGGCTTCCTTAGATGCATCCTATGCTGCTCTATACTCAGCTTCTATATTGTAAAATCAGCTACAGTGCTCTGCTTAGAGCTCTTCTAGCTTACCGCACCACCATTCAATAGGAATACATATCCTGATTGCGATCTTGAATTATCTTGGTCAGTTTGGAAACTTCATCTGTGTGACCAGTCACACAGAGCTCATCTTCCAAGCCACCATATATTAAGAATAAGTCATTAGTCCTTCATAAGTACTTAAGGGTATTCTTGACAGCAGTCCAGTGACCTTCACTGGGATCCTATTGATATCTGCTGGTCATACTGAAGGCAAATGACACATCCGGTCGAGTACAGAACATGGCATACATGATAGATCCAAAGGCGGAGGCATATGAAATCTTACTCATGCGGTCTCTTTGATCTTGTGTACTTGGACACAGATCCTTACTGAGATGAATGCCATGATACATGGGTATGTTACCCTTTTTAGATTCCTGCATACTAAACCTATGCAGTATCTTGTCTATATATGTGCTCTGCCTATCAGCCTCTTGGATCTATCTCTATAGATCCTAATCCCTAGGATGTAAGTGGCTTCGCCTAAATCTTTCATTGAGACAGACTTTCCTAACCAAGACTTGACACTCAGCAAGGTAGGAATATCATTCCCAATGAGTAGGATGTCATTAATATAAAGCACTAAAAATACAACTGTGCTCCCACTAACCTTCTTGTAAACAAAAGGTCCATCGATGTTTTGAATGAATTTAAACTCTTTGACTACTTCATCAAAATGACGATTCTAGCTCTGAGATGCATGCTTCAATCCATAAATGGATCTTTGAAGCTTACATACTTTACCAGAGTCCTCTGGACGCACAAAACCCTCGGGTTGTGTCATGTACACATCCTCAAGCGCCTTTACTTAAGGAAGGTTTTTGACGTCCATCCGCCATGTCTTATAGTCATAATATGATGCAATGGCAAGAAGGATTCTGATTGATTTGGCCATTAAAACTGGGAAAAGGTTTCATCATAGTCCGCACCATGAGTTTGAGTGAATCCTTTTGCAACCAGTGCCTTGAAGACATTTACTTTGCCATCCATGTCAGCTTTTCTCTTTGAAAACCCACTTGAACTCAATGGTTTTTACACCTTCAAGTGGATCGACTAAGGTCCATACCTTATTGTCGTACATGGATTGCATTTCAGACTTCATGGCATCAAGCCATCTTTTGGAGTTTGGTCCCACTACGGCCTCTCGATAGGTGGTTAGCTCATTCTGTTCAATGAGCAAAACATCACAACTTCCAGTAATCAGAAATCCATATCTCTGAGACTATAGCCGTGATCTATCGGACCTTCGTGGGCCTTGTGTTACTTGAGCGGGCTCAACAACTTCTTGTTGTGAGTCTTCTCCGGTTTCCATCTGTGGTTCTACATTGGCCTGTGACTCTCGAACTTCTTCGAGGTTCACCTTACTCCCACTGGTTCTTTTAGAGATAAACTCTTTTCCAAAAGTTACCATTCCGAATAACAAATAATTTATGATTGGTGGGATTGTACACATAGTATCCTTTAGTTTCCTTAGGATACCCCACAAAAAGGCATGTTGAGGATCTGGATGATAATTTATCAGAGGCTTGTTGTTTAACATAAACCTCACATCCCCAAATCTTAAGAAATGACAAACTGGGTTTATTCCCCACCATATCTCATATGATGTCTTTTCAACTGCCTTTGACGGAACACGATTTAGTGTGAACGCAGCTGTTTCTAGGGCATGGCGTGGAAGATCTATTTGACTCATCATAGATCGAACCATATCTAATAGAGTTCGATTACTCCGTTTAGAAACATCATTCCATTGAGGTGTTCCTGGAGGAGTAAGTTGTGAGATGATCCCACAACTCCTAAGATGGTCAATCAACTCTTGGCTGAAATATTCACCACCCCGATCAGATCGAAGTGCTTTAATCATTTTGCCAAGTTGATTTTGCACTTTATTTTGGAATATTTTGAACATTTCAAAAGATTCAATTTTATATTTGATTAGGTAGATATACCCTTATCTACTAAAATCGTCTATAAAAGTAATGAAGTACAAATGACCTCCTCTGGCATATGTATTCATTGGTCCACACACATCAATACGTATGAGGCCCAATAAAATAGTGGCCCTCTCATTGTGTCCAATAAAAGGGAGCCTTTGTCATCTTTCCCCATAAACAAGACTCACATGTATCAAATGATTCAAAATCAAATGAATTCAGAAATCCATCTTGATGGAGTTTCAAAATGCGTTTCTCATTTATATGGCCTAGACGACAGTGCCATAGGTAGGTTGGATTCAAATCATTTGACTTGAAACTTTTAGTAGTTATGTCATAGATGTCCATTCAATTTTCTACTGTCCTTGAGATCCTACACATTTATACAAATGCGAGAACCACATGCGATATCTAATACCCATGTTGAGGAAGTAGAAAAGCGAATATCTATGACATAGATACTGAAGCGATAGCCCCGCTATCCTTCTTATCCTTTTCCAGTCTTCTTGATAGAGTTTGCAGTTCCTCTTCCAATGACCAATTTCATTGCATAAGAAGCAGACTCCATCCTTCAGAGGTTTTGCCTTCTTGGCTTTCTGTTTCATACCCCTTCCTTTCTGAACGAACAAAACAGTACTAGACCCGTCTTAAGGCTCAGCTCAGTAGTCTTGAGCATCCCATACGGTTCGAAATTGATTCCTCCATGTTGTTCATGTTGTATTCATGACAAAGTGTTCATAACTTCCTGGGAGTGAGTCCAAGATCACATCTGTAGCTAACTCTTGGGAGATGGGGAATCCAAGCCTCTCAAAGTGATCAATGTAGCCTTTCATTTTCAACAAATGAGGACTAACTGATTCAACTTTAGCCATCTTGCAAGAAAATAAGGCCTTTATGGTCTCATACCTCTCTTGCCTTGCCTGTTCCTGGAACATTTCCATGAGATGATCAATCATCTCGGAGGCCTCTTCATGTTCGAGATCTCTTTCGAGGTCCGGAACCATAGTGCGAGCATCGAGCATCTGCATCCACGAGTCATCCTTATGCTTCTAATAAGCATTAGTCGAGCTCTTGGATCAGTAGCTGCTGGCTCGTCAGGAATGAGTTGATTGATGAGATACTCCTTTCTTTCATGTTTACGATCAACGCTTAAGTTCCCAAACATGTTAAGAAAGTTTGTCTCATCGAGTTCGTCCTTCTCAAGGACTGATCGCATTGATGGTGTTGCAGTATTGCTAGTCTACATGATTCTACAACTAAAAGATATGCAAAGTTTAATCAATAACCTCCCACCGAATTAATAACTCTCATTATAATTAGTGGGCTAAGATCCATATTTGGCTTAATCTTAAGTCCTCTTTGGGGGACGCTTAAAATCAAGTTATTTAGGTAGGCAACCTCTTTGCCAATTACATCACATGTAATTCTCGAGATCTTTATAGGATTCGATCATCATATGACCTAGCATGTTTAATCCCATCCAATGCCTTGAGATCCAAAACCGTTTTGATGATCTCTATTAAGTCAAGACAATAATGAATGTAGAGTATCACCATTACTCTATCTTGCCTCACCAAGATTACTCATATGCATCCACTTTGGTGGAACATACAAATGGGTGAGAAGAGAATGTACATCAAGATTATTTAGAGAGAGAGGCATGGCTCGCAGGCCATATTTAAATTTACAACAATTGTAAAATCTAGAGCCATGTTGTTCACCATACCCACAACACTTTGAAAGGTAAATTAGAACATATTTTAATCCATACAATTATGAGATAAAATATTATTCATGATTAAAAATTCTCTAATTTATATTATATTATATAATACATATAATATAATAAATTCTCCAATTTATATTATATTATATAATTATATAATATAGTATCATGTTTTAAATTCTCTAATTTATATTATATTATATAATACATATAATATAATAAATTCTCCAATTTTTATATTATATTATATAATTATATAATATAGTATCATGTTTTAAATTCTCTAATTTATATTATATTATATAACATATCATGATTTCAATTCTCGCTGAAATCAGTAGGTCCTACGCGAACGTTTGAATCTGATCGAATTTATGAACGTTTCGAGAATCGATCTATACGCTTGAACGTAACAGTCGTCCGAGAATCACTAACGTTCGATCATCATCGAGCGTGTCGACGATTCCGACCCCAACGTCTCCAGCTTTGACGTTCTGAACAATTCAGAACCATACGAAGCGGCCGCGGCACCGTTCTAGAGATCCGACTGAAACCCTAACACGAACTTAGACACAAAGCATACGGATTCGATTTTTCATATACATCAAACATATATATAATCACATGAAAAAGCCTAATTTAAATGCACGTTGAGTTGGCTCTGATGCCACTGTTGGGATCCGTACACGCAGCGGATTAAACCTTTACGGATCCCGTGCAAGGATCGCTCAATAGCGTTTAGATTAAGGCTAAGGAATCCAAAAATTACCTACGCGCCGAAACCGTACGAGTCTCCTTCGACTTGAACTGGTGAACTACCTTCTCGATCGGCAAAGTCGACTCTTAGAATCGGCTTCCTCTACCGTATCCAAACGAATAATTCCCGAACCCGATCACGGCGTGCTAGCGCCCTTTTAGTTTTTGCGTCTCTCTCAATTTCACTCTAGGGTTTCTCGCGGCTTTATGTAATACACTCGACAAAAAGTCCTGTAGTAGTTTTACAAACCCGATTAGCGTATTATATAAAATTAATCCTCATTAATTTTGAAATTCGAATTTTAAATTTAGATTAAAATATATTAATTAAATCTATCAATAGATCTAATCTAATACATTTATTTAATCCGAATTAAAAGTCGATCTGAAATTCAAATTTTAAATTTTGATTAAAAAATACATTAATTAAATCTATATGATAGATCTAATGTAATATATTTATTTAATCCGAATCAAAAGCCTTTTGATTTAATTTATCTCTATAAATTAAATCTGAGAAATTATATCTATCTATTTAATTAAATTCAAGATACTATATCTCAATTTAAATTAAATAGATATATGATATCTTTATTCGAAAATTAAATGAGATACAACATCTCTATTTGTTTTAGATATTTAATTTATTAAATAAAATAAATACAAAACAAATATTATATATATTAATAATATTAATACATATTAATTTCAAATTTAATATATATATATATATATATATTCACCCCAGATTAAATTAAGTATTTATTAAATCTCATATTAATCGAAGATTCAATGAATCTGGACACTTTTGCATGTGTTAGGTTATTCTTGTGTGCGACCCTGCAGGCTCATATGTGATTGGCAGTGGGCCAATACTGTACCATCCCACAAGTCGTAAGCGGCCTCTAGCAAGACATTGCGACTACCCAATTCACATGGGGATCGATGACACGATACAACCTATCGCACAACCATGTCACGTCCCTTTTGTCACGCGATAATTTGGTCAAGGATGAGGCATGTATAATGTCAACTTCCTTTTCTTGACCATTACTTTCTCGATTCTCGAGTAGTCTAATAAGTGAAATGGAAACTCCTTTCCATCACAGTATGGCCATACATTTCTTAAACTCACTCATCGAGGGGCCCAGTATTATCTCTTTACAAATGTGAGGGACAAATTCCATCTTGACCATTCACATCCCTCTGCATGAAAACCACTGATCCCGATCCCAGCCTTTATCATTACCTGGTCAAAGGTGACTTTTGACTAGGTCAAAGACCCGATGACTCATCATGTAGGAATCCATGATGATCTCAGGTCATAGGGCGTCGTGACGCGGTTATACATGAGATAAGCTTATGACTAGATCCATGCACTTTCTCATAGTGGGTCGGTCCACACCTTGTACTCTTACAAGTACCCATGACTTTGATTCGTATCTCCATACCTCATCAAAGTCATATTGGTCTTATCTCATCTTCGCTCCTGCGTAGATGATCGACCAGGGACATTTAGCATAATCTTCAAAAGATATATCCAGGGAAACAGTTATCAATGTAAATATGCGAATGAAGTGATAACTAAATGGAGAACAATGACTTGCCCTAGGGCATAATTTCCAACAATAACATCATGGTTTAGCCCTAAATAACCTTCTAGCTTGTAGTTAAGCCTTAAACATGCTTTAACCTATTTTTATACATTTGGAAAGAACCAACCGTTAGGCATTCATGCTTCCAAATTCACAAGAAGTCAAGAAGAAGGCATCACAACCACCCACAAGTTCAAGCACATTAGTAGCAAGTTCAAGCTCCCGAATTAGTTCCAATTTCCGTGTATGCTCTATTTTTTGTACCAGCAATTAATGTTTTCACACAATTCTTGCTTTTTGAGATTTTGTGTATAATCCTTCATTTAATCATCTGAAACTCATTAATAAATATGTTTAGAAGTATTGAGAATTATAATAGTAATAATCAAAAGTAATAATATGATAATCGAAAAGTTTGAATTCTTGAAGACAAAGGTTACGTGCGAGGTGACATTAGGCTCGAGTATCATCTTGGACATACTAGAGTGCAACACTCGAGTGTCCATTTCCCACACTCAAGTATTGTTCATCTTTTTCTCTGGAAGAGTTTTGCTTATAAATGAATTTAGTTAAGAAGGATAAATTCAACCAATGATACTCGAGTGTTAAATGGGAATACTCTAGTGTAAAATATCTCACACTCGAGTATTGATAAATTGTGTCTATCGAGAAGATTGTTTATAAAGAAGTTTTGAGAAATAAGCGCGACACTCAAGTATTGAAATACATACTCGAGTGTCACACTCGATTATCATAAGATGATACTGTGAGTGTGTCTCTCAAAATGGCAGTACTCTTGATTCATTTAGAGATTGTCATACACTGACCTTGCTTATCTTGACACTTGAGTGTTAGATGTCATACTTGAGTGTTAACCTAAATGCCTTAGCATTAGTGGGAGTGTCAGGCATTATTCTTGAAGGTGTTGGGGAAACACTCGAGTGTTCATTAACACACTCGAGTGTCCAACACATGCTTCTTGAAGATAGAGCAAGTGTCAGCCATTTTCCCTATGAATATCAAGCCAACACTAGAGTGTTATGGGTAACACTCAAATGTGTCCATTCCAGGACACTTTGAAACTACTTTTTGATTCAAGTTTTGGTTTTAATATCAGTTATACACTTGAGTATTATTTAATACACGCTCGAGTGAATTGAATTATCGGGTCTACTTACTTTGCAAGTGTTTGTTATCATCAAAACTTATAAAACGAGAACTAACATTCTCCCTTTCTTAAAATGACAAACCATGGCATTTCATTTCAAAGAATTTTTGAAAAAAACTTTGAGATCACCAAGGAAGAATAAGAAATGCAACAAAATCATGTATAATATAATCGGCACAAAGATAGACAAATGCATTGATAATCTTAATTAATAATCAAAATACATTACATAAGACATGGTAGAACAAAATAAGAAATGAAAAACATATCATTCACTCCCCCCCCCAATTAGGCAAAAAGGTTGGGAAAGTGAGGTTGGAGGATGATGGAGAGGTAAAGGTCTAGAGAGGAGCAAGTGGGTGTATACACAATGATAGTAGTAGAAGTATTAGGTAGAGGAGTTGTTGTGGCAATGGAGGAAGATGTGGAAGAGGAAGAAGGTCTAAGAGTAGGGTCAACATATAGAAAGGGAGAAAGGTGAGGAGGAGTGGAGGTTGGTGGGACATGTAGGTACAGTAGGTATAAATTCAGAGGGTGTAGGCTTAGAGGTAGGAGAGGAACTAGAGGGGCCGGTTAGGGATGGCTCAGAAAAAAGGTGAGAATCCCAAAGTGTTAAAGATCTCCTCTGCCCTCTTGAATTTTCTTGTCTGCTCATCTTGGAGATCAAATATTCTTGTGAAGTTGGTATTCATGTCCGCAATCTTCTAGAAACCTTCATTGAGGTAGCTAGTGAATTTTCCATAGTCTATACAATCTTCTCCATGTGAGCCTAAATAAAAGCTCCAAAGAAGGAAGAAGGGGGAGCTGAAGTAAGAGAGCCTCCCTATGAAAACTAAGCCTCATCTGCTTGAGGTAAAGTCTTCGTCTTTTTATCAGTCTTAACCTTGGATTGCCTTAAGCATCTGGGTTAGATGCTTGTGTATAAAACGTTTGGCCCTTACAACTATTTCAATTGGAGTGAGATACCATATGTTGTGGAGAGATAAGATTATACTTGATGTCACCGGCATAAAGTACAAGGTTGAGCTTGCAGTTTATAGTGTGCATCAGCTTGACCACTTTTCCCAGGCATTGGTCAAGGTGATCGACTCTCTCATGCGGTACGCGAAGCATCTGCTTGTTGAAGCTGGTGAAGGCGTTGCAGAGCAGGAGGAGGAAAAGGAGAACAAATAGATTGAGACATTATAGTGATATTTTATAGAAAGAGGAAGTGGATATGAATATGAAGAAACTAAAGTAACGAGGAGATTAATTAATTACATTTATTGAAGTGGCCTCAGATTTCAAAGACACACATAGTTGCGAAGTTTACTTGGAAGCCGAAGAGACTCTAAAGCATTGAACACAGAGTATAAGGAAATGATGGTGTCTGAAGAGATTCCAAAACTAAAACAACAAAAGTTTTAAGACCGGATATTGTACTAGAACCAGTCTTAAAACTTTTTATTTTTTATCAGAAAAAATTCTTACTTTAGAAAAAATTAAAGATGGACTTTTAGGACCGGATTTTTGAAACAACCAGTCTTAAAATTATTTTTAGGATTGGATGTTTCAAATATTCGATCTAAAATGTCTCACTTTTTTTTAAGAAAACAAAAATTAGGGCTAAACTTTTAGGACCCGATATTTGAAACATCCGGTCTTAAAAGTGTTAGCTCTTAGGGTTTTGATGATAACAATAATTGAAAAGCTTTAAGGCTTTGAATTAATACTCAAGCAATGTCTTTTCTCATAACTATGATTCTTGAGAACGGAAGAATGGTTCTCGAGAATGGCTTACCAAATGAAAAGAACTCCTTTCATCGCCAATTCTCGAGAATAGATCTGTTATTCTCGAGAATAGCTGATGATTCTTGAGAATGAAAATTAACTTGAAGTGATTCTTGCACGAACATGATTCTCGAGAATAGAATTCTAATTCTCGACTATACCCTTAATTCTTGAGAATAGTCAAGAAGTTCTCGAGAATAAAATTAACTATTTGCTTTCAAGCCATATCACCACACAAGCAATTCTCGAGAATTGAGAATCAATTCTCGAGAATGGTCAAGGAATTCTTGAGTATTGATGAGTTACCTCTCGAGAATAAAAGGTAAATTTTTCACGATAAAATAAGTTACTCATTGCTGATTCTTGATAATGGTCATCTGATTATCGAGTATGATCATTTCAAATTCTTTGAAATATTTCCCTGATCTCAACATTCTCGAGTATGAATAAATTGCTCTCGAGTATTATCGAAGAAATGCATTTTACCATGAATTTCTGTTAAGGAATTCTCGAGAATGATTCTATCAATTCTCAAGAATATGTGCTTATCATCTCTGTCATTTTAGTTCTTGTTGATCAATCTTATGAATTCACTGGGTCATCATTTAATCTTGCTTAATCATATCTGAACTTATCTCTATTATATTTAATCATTCTTTTCAATAAGTTTTAGTTGATTAATCATGTTAAACCAAGTTTTTTTTAACGAAAGGCAATCCAACGTGGTAGACGCATTAAATGCTCATTCAGAAAAGCAGAGCAACAATCGGAATTAGTCTTCGTAGCAGACCAAGTAATTCCTTCGAGGCTTACCTAATCCAGCTAATACTCTGAATCACTCTCTGCACAAGTACATTGACGGCGGGTGCATTTAATGAATCAACGGTAGACTATTTACAAACGAAGTGCACTGTGTCTAACGAAAAATACAAAGAGTCTCAACAGCTAGTTTGCAAAGCCTCTCAACGGCATTAATGGCGAACACTATAAAAGCTCACCACATTCAATTCCCCCAACTATCATAACTCTACGCATTCAATTATGTGTTATTACAATCAATTGTTTCATTAATTTCACATCTTCGGATATTGCCTATTCTTCAGTGTTCATATTTTATCTACTCGTGAGGAGTCATTAAACACCTATTTCATTTTCGGTTAAATCTTAAGGTTATGGAACCTTAAGAGTGGGTGTACAATTACAACTTGTAAGGGGGAGTGAGTTCTAGTGAGAGGATCATCTGAGAGTACAGTGTAATTGTCCTTGAAAGATAGTGAATCCTAAGTGTTCTGGGGACTGGACGTAGGTTAGAATTTTGGATCAAACTAGTATAAATTGCCTCGCCTCCATTTTACTTTTCTGCTTTATTTCTCTATTTTTGTTGTTCAGTCCCTTTTCCATTTCAACCTAACTCCATACTCCATCCCTGATAATCATCTTTACCCCAAACCCCTAATCGTTGTTCTGCTCAAACAACACTGAGGTACAAGACAACCACTTGAAGTGGTACTTTTGATGCTTAGGCCTTCCATAGATTGATATCCAAGGCACCTGAAATGAGCGTGCCTTTTATTCTGTCGCTAAAGTCTCGTGTCGTTGGACCTATTGTTATTTCAGACAATGATTGTTAGTTCTTTATGTGTTTTGATGATAATTGACAATCGCAAACCTAAATGAAGCTACATGGTTAAGTTAAAGCTGTTTGAATTTTATTGAAACTTAACCAGAACATTACTGTCAAATCTAAACTCAAGTTTAGTATTGACAAACTCAAGTTTGCACTTGACAAAGAGTTAGTCAAGTTCTTTTGAACAAAGCTTAACTCGAGTGTCTAAATGGAAACTTGAGTTTGTGCCTGGCCGAGAGCTTTCAAAGATTTTTAGTATGAAACAAACTCGAGCCAGCCTAGATAAAACTTGAGTTAATGTTTGGCTAAGAGTTTTACAAAGCTTTTATATTTCAAGTAAACTCGAGTGAGTTTGTTAGTTCTCAATATGTTTTGATGATTAACAACAAATGTAAAACATGTTTTGAAGTTTGCAAAGTCGGTTAAAAACATTCTGATAGTTGCATACTCGAGTATAGGTTTGCTTACTCAAGTATAGGACTATTAAAAGATTGCTCAATTGCATTTTGCAAGTGCATACTCGAGTATGCAAGTGTATACTCGAGTATGCAGCGTGATCAGCTCTTCAGCAACTCTGTTTCACGTTCAGCACGGGCGAGGTCTTGTAATTCGATGATATCTCCCAAACCAGAGATCGGATTGAAGTAAAAATAGTGGCATATGAAACTAGACTCCAAATGCGTCATTTTAATATAAAATTCAAGCCCAAAGGAGTTAAGATCAAGGAGCTATGAATTGTGGAAGTTGACAGTGAAATCCACGCCACACAGCAAACCAAGCTTCAATGTTTTGAGTGTATCTCACAAACTACAAATCCGATTGAGCTAAAATCAGTGGCATATGAAAATAGAATCAAAGAGATTTCCATCAAGAGTAGAACGGACCAAAACGGAGTTCAGACCAGGGAGATATGGCCCTCGAAAGTGGACAGATAATTTCAAGAAAGCAACCAAGTTTTTCAGACTAAGTCAATACCGCAGTATGGGTAGCCATACTCAAGTATTGGACTTCCAGAGAGCAACCAAGTTTTTCAAACTAAGTCAATACTGCAGTATGGGTAGCCATACTCAAGTATTGGACTTCCAGAGAGCAACCAAGTTTTTCAAACTAAGTCAATACTGCAGTATGGGTAGCCATACTCAAGTATTGGACTTCCAAAGAGCAACCAAGTTTTTCAAACTAAGTCAATACCGCAGTATGGGTAGCCATACTCAAGTATTGGACTTCCAGAGAGCAACCAATTTTTTCAAACTAAGTCAATACTGCAGTATGCGTAGTCATACTCAAGTATTGGACTTCCAGAGAGCAACCAAGTTTTTCAAACTAAGTCAATACCGCAAAGTATGGGTAGCCATACTCGAGTATTGGACTTCCGCAGAAAGCAAAAGGATTTTTCAAACAAAGTTGCTTACTAGAGTAAAGGAGTACATACTCAAGTATAGGTTTTATCTTTCAAACACAAGACACGTTAGTTTGCCTCACGAAAGGAGCATACTCAAGTATCCCATTGAATACCGCGTATGGACACTTGTATACAGTGCAATACTGGAGTAAGCATGAACATACTCAAGTATACAACGGTAAAAACTAATTTTTGAATTATACGAATTTGCAAATCATTGTTGTTTGATCTTATTGCTTCCATAATTCATTCAATCATATTCCTAGCTATGTTTAACAAGTTTGTTGAGTGAATTTCATTAAGATCAGATGAAGATTATTGAAGGTCAAAGCCATAAAGCAAAAGAGTACGGTGCATTTAATGCACCTCGCAAATCAACCTACTTTCGCTAATTCATCCGAGCACGCCTTCGAACGTTAAAGAATGCTTACTACAACAAGCAAGGTAATCTCCAACGGGCAAATTCTCGAGAATCACACCGATCAAATTAACACTGGATTAGCGAAGTTTAGAGAGAAGATGACCGGACCTTAAGCTAATCACCTACAACGGTTGGATTCATCAAGCAACGGTCATTTAATGATCTCTATGTATAAATAGAGTTGCATTCAAGCCTTTCCAACACATACACTTGCTGAAGACGAAAATCATTCAAGTCTTATATTTATTTCTTCAGTTTTTATCTGTGTAGTATCTTGTGATACATTGAGCTTCAATGCTTATCATTATCTACTCTTAGAGAGTTTGTTTCCTTGTATATCATTCATTGTAACAATCTCAAGTCGGGTGACTTGGAGATTGGGAAAATCGAGTACAACTTGTAAAGGGAGTGTGTCCTAGGTTGAGGAGCATTCTTCGTTTACGAGTGGGTATCTGATTGTAATCGAGTACAACTTGTAAGGGGAGTTAGTCCTAGGGAGAGGATAACTCTTGAGTACGAGTGTGTATCGATTGTTTACAATTACAACTTGTAAGGGGGAGTGAGTTCTAGGGAGAGGATCATCCGAGTACGTAGTGTGTAATTGTAATTGAGTGATAGTGGAAAATCCCGAGTGTTTTTCGGGAATGGACGTAGGTCAAAGAGTTGGACCGAACCGATAAATCCGAACCGTATAAATCCTTGTGTCCACTTCTTCTTCCTCACTCTCCGTTTATCTCTGTTTTCATAGCTTCAAAACAGAGCAATTTCTGAAAAGTTTTAAAATACCCAATTCACCCCCCCTCTTGGGTATATAGCTCCACTTACAAGTTTGGGTTGGCTCGAGTTTATGCCAAACCGAGAGCTTTCAAGGTATTTTGAACATTAACTTGACTCGAGCTTAATTCTTGAAACTCAAGTTATATTTTGTGAACTTAAACTTATTTTGATAATAAATCAGTCCTAAACTCGAGTTTATCGAGTTAATGATTTGAGTGTCGTGAACTTAAAACATTTTTCAAAATCATATCGCGATGCTCATTTCAAAAGAAGTTCTAAACTCGAGTTTACACTATCAAACTCGAGTCGTGCACTTGAGTAAAAATTTTTAATCTCCAATTTCATTCTTATAGAGACATCTTCATTTAAGTTTCGAAACTATTTTCAAATAAGATGATCATGAGACTCGAGCTTAGAATGTTAAACTCGAGTCATGCACTCTAGTTTTGATAAACAAAGTCGAGTGTAAAGCGTCTTTGTTATGATATCACCATGTATGGATTTGCGAAAGCTTATTGTATGATCTATATACTCTATTTCATCACTCTTTACTATTCCTAACTATGTCTAATCGATTTGTTAGTAAGTTTGAGATGATCAAACAAGTGTTAAACAAAAGATTAAGAAAAAAGCAAAAGATGAGGTCAGAACATTAAATGCTGGCCCAGAAAACAAAGCACCATTTTGGAAAATCATTCTCTACACATTTCAAGGTTTTAATGCTTTCTTTCCTCATATGGATGCCAAATCATCCAACGATATATCTCAAGGAATGTCAACAAGAATGTTTGGGCTCATTGGTTGAATCAATGCATGAGTGAGAATAGACCTGATTTCAACCTAATAGCTCTTTTGATGTCTCAAACGGTTATATCAAGATCTCCAACGGTCATTAATTGCTTCCTTCATTTATAAGCTGAAGCATTCAATTCTCAACTGTTGGAAATTTTGCCCTAGGGCAAGTCATTGTACTTTAGACATTTATGTTTTAAAGTATTATCTTTTAGTTATCATTTAATTTACATGTTTATATTGATAACTGTATCCCTGGATATATCTTTTATAGATTATCCTAAATGTCCCTGGTCGGTCATCTACGTGGGAGCGAAGATGAAATAAGACCAGTATGACTTTGATGAGGTATGGAGATACGAGTGATAATTGAATATTTCATACACTACTTTTTGTCTCTTGATTTATAATTTAGGACTCTTTAGCTAATAAATAATGGCTTTTATACTTATTTGGGCCTTGGGCCTTTTATTATATTTTAGCCATTATTTAATAATAAATTCCAATTTTACATTACTTCACCATATTTACCATAACTCTTGAACCAGACATCGGATTTGCCTCATTTTTCTCTCATATTTCAGATGATTCAGAGAGCTACAATTGTTATGAAGACATGAAGAGCAAATTCGGACAAGAGGGCGGTCGATTTTGGAGCCGAAGTCATATGTATTTTTGGGCTCGAATTTTGTAATTAAAGCCCATTTTATTTTATTTTCGTTACGGCTGAATTGTGGATTGTAGCCCCATTTTGTTTTGCCATTTTAGGTTAAGTGAGGCAGCAGCCACAAACACATTCTCATTCACGTTTTTAGATTTTAGTGTATCAAAATAAGAGTTTTCAAATTCTCTGCAATGTTCTTCGTGTTCTTCATCAGTTCTTCGTCTTTCTTAATTATGTTCGGCTAAATTTCTGTGATTAGCCCAACGATGAGGATTCCATCCACTATCCAGAGGATTACGCTTAATCGGTAATCATCTAACTCGTTTCTGCATTCTTTAATCGGATTCGATTTTTGGATTTGGATTGGGTTTTTGATTAAAAACCCAGATCGACATTTCCCAAGGACGTAGTTCGAACTAGGTTAAAGTATCACTGTGCGATCGTACAAAGATACGCCATTGATTCGAATAAATTACGGACGATTGTTCAAGTTGAGGGAATTCTCGGCAAATGCAAAGATTTCGGTTTGCCCAGTCGATCACGAGTTCGGTTATAATGCATTTTCGTCCAAGGAAAGGAAGTGGTGGAATTCGAAATCTGGTTAATCTTCTATTTATCTCGTGTTAATTTCATTCTGTTTCTATTTTTTTTATTCTCTTTGAATCAAAACCCCATCATTACATTCTTGTTAAATCGAACCGACTGTAAATTCGTTGGGAAACGACCCAGGTTACATTATACTGCAATCTCTGTCAAAATATGGCGCCGCTGCCAGGGAATTTGCATCGGTTTGATTAGTAACAGTAGTGTAAATAGCTTCATTTTTCGGTAGTTTAGGTGGTTCGAGTGACTGGACAAAAATTTTTCTGACCCAGATCATTCAAACCAGGTCTTATTCACAAGGAGTTGGGCATTCTAAGAAAGAGTCACTCTCCTTGAGAGTGAGGTATACCCTATTTTCCCCAAATTCCAACGTTTAGACCACTTTTTCGCTGTTATAATTTTTCGATTTCATGATTTCTACTAGTCGGTTTTTTGGAGTATCTCGATTTGGCTGAATTTTGGTACAAGTGATAGAAAATGGCCTTTCTCACAACGCACATAAAAAATCTTTGATTTTCCATGTGCTAAGCTCCATTTTGCCAAATTCCATCGTTTAGACCACTTTTTCAATTTTTGAAGTTTTTTATTCCATTTTTGGGTTCCCCGATGGTCTAGGAGTTGCCTTTCCAAGTCCCAAAAATTTTAAAAATCATTTGATAGTGTTTCTGACTCGTTTAGGTCAATTTCTACCATAGGTTTTTGTTTTTGTGTGTCTTAGTGTTTTTCTTCTTTTTACCACTTTTAGTGGCATTTTCGCAATTTCGATTGGTGGTGGCATTTTCGTAATTCGATTGGCTGGTGGCATTTTCATAATTCTGATTTTCGCAAATTCTCGCCTTGTGATTATGCTTTGCATGAGTACTAGGAGCACTATCAATCTAGAAGACTTGTTGCCATTTGATCCTGAAATAGAAAGAACAATTCTTCTTTTGTAGAAGAGTTGTTAGGCTAAGTCGTAGGATTAACACCGAATTGGACATTGAACTTGAGACCGATTGTAACCATTCGATTGTGTCCATTAAATTGATCTTTCTGATTGTGTTTCTGATAGTCTTGTTGTTTTTACTGATTCTAGTAGCAATTTTCCTAAATCAGAAATTATGGCGGAAGAACGGAAAATCGTCATACTTTAAAGGAATTGAATGAACCTCGATGTTAATTATCAACCTTTGTGCATCCAATATCCTCGCCCTTCTTTGCGCTAACTTTGAGCTTAAATCTGGTCTAATACACTTGCCGCCTAAGTTTTATGGTCTTTCGGGTGAGTGTGCCATTAAGCATTTGAAGGAATTCCATCTAGTGTGCGGCCTTACAATGAAACCACATGCCATTGATGAAGATCAAATCAAGGCGAGAGCTTTTCCTTTCTCATTGGAAAGTGGAGCCAAAGACTGGTTATTGTACCTTCGACCTTCATCTATTGGGAGCTGGACCGATGTTCGAGGTTATTTATGGAGAAATATTACCTGCGCCTCAAGAGCAACTACGATCAAAAAGGAAATTGCCAACATTAAACAAGCCAATGGGAGACTTTGTATGAGTCTTGGGAGAGGTTCAAAAGGTTATGTGCAAGCCGTCCACACCACCAGATCACTGAGCAACTCTTGATTACCTATTTCTATGATGGTGCGCTACTAGTAGACAAAGGTTTGGTGGATGCTTCTAGCGGTGGGGCTCTACGTAACAAGACACGAAGATGCCCGAGAAATTGATATCCGAGATGGCGTCCAACTCTCGCAATTTGGCACCGGGGCCAATAGTACTCTGTTTACCATGTGCAAACACCTCCGAATCCGACGATTCTCGAGAGATTAGAGAATAGACTTGATGATCGACCTCGCGTGAGGCGGTGGCAATGACACGGTGCGACAGACAATCTTCTCCTCCTCGCATTGGGTACTCATATGGGTTATGTTCTGACCCTTACCATTCTACTGACTCTTGCCTTACCTTGCATGATCCTGCTTATCAAGACCAGTCAGTAGCTTCAGTGGGTGTTTTTCCAAGAAAGCCACAATACCAGCAGAATAATGCCTTCTCCAACACCTACTGATCTGGTTGGAGAAATCACCCCAATTTCCGTTGGAACCAGACCGAAACGAGTAACCAATATAAGCAAAATTAGGAATTACCAACGAGACGATAAAGACCACGTGCAATTTCCAACGATGTCCCTGCACCTCCTTTGCCTTTGCCGGCACCACCTCCTCGACCACCATATGTGCACCTCCACAAAGCACAACAACAAGGCTAGTAGTAGTGGTAGTGGTGGTTCCTCCCTTGAGGATATGATGAAGCAATTTGTCACGACCAACATGGAGTTCGACAAAGAACGATACTTCCATTCGAGTTTGCAAACACGATTGGGCGGTTGGCAACATCATTGAACCAGGCTTGAACCTCGGGGATCCAACACTCTTCCTTCACAAACAATCCCTAATCCTAAGGGGAATGTGAGTGCTATCTCCTTCGTTACGGCAAGCAATTGGAGGAACCTAAACCCAGCTGAGATGTGACTTCCACATCGAAAGAGAGTCAAAAAATGTGAAGATTGACTCTAAAAATAAAAAGGCAAACTGTCTAAGGTGAAAAGGAAGACATCCCCATTCCTCTTCCTTTCCCTCAAAGAGCGATTCAACCCAAGAAGGCGAGAAAAAGCACAAGAGAAGGATATACTTGAGACATTCGAAGAGTAGAGATCAACATTCCTCTCTTAGATGTAGTCAAACAAATCCTAAATATGCCAAGTTTCTGAAGGAGTTGTGCACCAATAAGAGGCGATTGAAGGGAAGTGAGCGTGAATTTGAACCAGAATGTATCGGCTCATCCGCTTACCATGCCTTGCAAGTGCAAGGATCCAGGGACATTTTCTATCCCTTGCCTTATTGGCAATTATAGATTTGATGATTGCATGCTAGATTTAGGTGCTTCTATTAATGTCATGCCCGCATCTATTTATAAATCTCTTGGTCTTGGTTCTTTGCATCCTACATCGGTGTTGTTGTTCGGTTAGCTAATAGGAGTAGTGCTCATCATTTATTGGTTTAGTTGAAGATGTATTAGTCAAAGTTAATGAATTGATATTCCCTGCTGATTTTTACATCTTAGATATGGAGGATGAGTCTTCTAGTAGTAGGTCACCAATCATTCTAGGAGGCCTTTCATGAAAACTTGACTAGGACTAAGATAGATGTGCATTCACGGTACTCTTTCCATGGAGTTTGGTGATATATATGTGAATTTCAATATCTTTGATGCCATGAAACATCCTAGGGAGGAGCATTTTATTTTCTGCATTGATGTTATTGATGATGCTGTGGATGATGTTCTTACTGATTGGTATTCTGATTATCCTGATTTTTCATCTGAGAGTGATTCTGCCATTTATGCATGTGCTGATAATGAATGGTGCTCTGTTTGCACTAATTTGGTTAATTCTGCATTATTTGGTGATTCTGACTTGCTTGGTGATTCTACATTACATGTGGATTCTGATATTGATTTTGAGTTTGAGCTTCATCATGATACTAATGTGCATCCTGATTCTGATTCTAATTTTGATGAGCTTAACTCTGATGTTAACATTGAGCTATATAGACACAGTTCTTCTACTTCTTTGAATATGGTTTCAGGTATTTCTAGTGTGATGACATCAGAATTGTTGCAACAACCACCCAAGCTTCTTCCCTCCATCGAGCAACCACGCAAGCTTGAGTTGAAATCCCTTCCAGATCACCCGAAGTATGCATTTCTAGAGGTGGATGAACAGTTGCTGATCATTGTGGCAAATAATCTTCTTCCCGACCAAGAAGAAAAGCTGCTAAGCTTATTGAGGGCGAACAAGAAAGCCATTGGGTGCACATTAGGCGACATCGTTGGCATTAGCCCTTCCATGTGTATGCATCGAATTCTATTGGAAGAGACTCTAAGCCGGTGAGGCGGCCCAGAGACGCCCTCAATCCTCTTATCCTTGATGTGGTGAAGAAGGAGGTCACTAAGCTTCGCAAGCCGGTATCATCTATCCCATTTCGATAGCCGATGGGTTAGGCCGGTACACAGTGGTTCCCAAGAAATCCGAGTTACTTGTGGTAGCCAATCGAAGAATGAGCTCATTACTACTCGAGTTCAGAATAGTTGGAGAGTTTGCATCGACTATAGGAGACTCAATCAAGCCACTCGCAAGGATCATTACCCTCTACCTTTCATTGATCAGATGTTAGAGCGATTGGAAGGTAAGTCTCACTACTGCTTCTTGGATGGCTACTTCAGATACTTCCAGATCCATATTGCTCCTGAAGATCAGGAGAAGACAACCTTCACATGCCCCTTTGGAACATATGCCTACCGAAGGATGCCTTTGGCCTTTGCAACGCACCCCACCTTTCGGCGTTGTATGGTAAGCATTTTCTCGAGTTTCTAGAGCACTGCATGGAGGTTTTTATGGATGACTTTACTGTATATGGGTCTGATTTTGATGCATGCTTAGCTAATTTGTCTAGAGTTTTGCATAAGTGTATTGAGTCTAATCTTGTGCTGAATTATGAGAAGTGTCACTTTATAGTTGAGTCGAGTATAGTCTTGGGATACATAGTGTCTAGGAAAGGGATTGAGGTAGATCCTGGTAAGATAGATGTAATTACTGCTTTGCCTTACCCCGCATCTGTGCGGGAAGTTTGCTCTTTTCTTTGTCATGCAGGTTTCTATCGGCGTTTCATTCAAGATTTTAGCAAGATTGCCCGACCCTTGTCCAACCTTCTACATAAGGACACTGACTTTGTATTTGATGATGCTTGCAAGGCAGCCTTCGATCATTTGAAGTGTTGCCTTACTGCAGCCCCAGTAATCCAAGCCCCTGATTGGTGTCTCCCCTTCGAGTTGATGTGTGATGCTTCCAACTATGCGGTTGGTGCTATCTTTGCACAGCGAGTTGAAAGAGCATCTCATGTGATTGCATATGCCTCCAAGACTTTGGATCCTGCCCAGTCCAATTAAACCACTACTGAGAAGGAGTTGTTGGCTATTGTATTTGCTTTTGATAAGTTTAGGTCATATCTGCTAGTAAGTAGAGTAATTGTTTTCTCGAGACCATGCTTTGCTTTGAAGTTTCTTTTGAAAAAGGCAGATGCTTTAAGCCACGACTCATCCTATTGGATGTTGCTACTCCAAGAGTTTGATGTTGAGATTCGAGGCATGTGGGAGCACAAACTCGGTAGGCGACCACTTGAGTCGCATCACTCATTCTCCCTCTCACCCCTCTTCTATTCGGGATGATTTCCACGATGAGCGACTTCTACGCAAGGTAAGGTTCCATGGTATGTTGATCTGGTTAACTACTTGGTAGCTGGTGTTTTGCCTATAGATTCCACTAGGGACCCTTAAATTAAAGAGTGAGTCTAAATATTATGTTTGGGATGACCCTTATCTGTGGAAATTTTGTAGTGACCAAGTAGTTAGGAGATGTGTGCATGATCATGAGTCTCACTCTATATTGCATTTTGCTCATGCTTCTGCCTGTGGTGGTCACTTTGGACCCCAAAGAACTGCTAGGAAAGTCTTAGACAATGGATTATTTTGGCCTTTATTGTTTCATGATTCCCATCTGTTTTAAGTCATGTGATAACTGTCGAGAGCGGAGTATTTCTCGTAGGCATGAGATGCCCCCAGCCCTATATTGTTTTGTGAGATCTTTGATGTTTGGGGTATTGATTTTATGGGTCCATTTCCTACTTCATATGGTTATACTTACATACTGCTGGTTGTTGATTATGTCTCGAAATGGGTTGAGGTGAAAGCCACCCGGACTAATGATTATTCTGTGGTGGTGGATTTTGTTAGGTCTAACATTTTCTGCAGGTTTGGCATTCCTAGAGCTATTATCAGTGACCAAGGCTCCCATTTTTGCAACCGAAGCATGGGTGCCTTGTTACGCAAGTATGGAGTGCTTCACAAGGTCTCCACAAAGATACCATCCTCGGACCAACGGTCAAGTTGAAGTCTCAAATAGAGAGATTAAGCAAATCCTTCGAAGACCTTAACTCTACCCGAAAGATTGGAGTAAGCGATTAGAGGATGCTTTGTGGGCATATCGTACTGCCTACAAGACTCCGATTGGGATATCTCCTTATCGGCTTGTCTTTGTAAGGCATGTCATCTTCCGGTTGAGTTGAAGCATCAAGCCTATTGGGCCATTAGGCAGTGTGACATGGATTTGGCTAAGTCTGGGATGGAGAGGAAGCTACAATTGCAAGAGTTGGATGAGCTTAGATTGGATGCCTATGAGAGTTCGCGGTTGTACAAGGAAAAGACTAAGGCATTCCATGATAAGCATATTCTAAGGAAAGAATTTTCTGTGGGCCATAAAGTTCTTCTGTTTAACTCCCGTTTGAGGTTTATGCTTGATAAGCTTCGATCTAAATGGGATGGCCCTTTTGAGATCACTAACATTTTTCCATTTGGTGCTATTGAGCTATGTGATCCACCCACAGATCTAACCTTTAAGGTCAATGGGCATCGCCTCAAGCCATTTCATGAGGGATCCCAAAAAGGAAATTGATGAAGCGTAGATTCTCCTCATTGATGCCACTTATCCTCCATAAACCCCTTGGGGAGTATTCTTCTTGCTTTCTCCTCTTTCTTCTATTTGTTTTCCTTTTTCTACTTTACTTTTTGAAAATAAATATAGTCTCTCATTCTATGATTGCTACATATTATGAACGAGGACATTTTGGTTTTAAAGGATCATTACTTGGGTCTACCATTCTTGACTCTTCGATTATATATCTTGGTAGTTGATTTGGTGATGTTGGTTGCTTAAGTTGGTGTTGACCTTGTAAGATTTTGGGCTTGAATGAATGGAATTCATCTTTTGCCATTCTTTCTTTCTTGTGTGCATCTCGCTCATGATTTGTGTTCTCTAGAACTTGCTCCTTTTCTTTTGAAACTACATTTTTCACTTACGTGCATAAGTATGATGGAAGCTTGTTTTCATTCTTTTATTTTCCTCACTTTGGCCAAATAGCATTTCCTTGCATTATGTTTCCTTTGCTAGCCCTTTGTGCCTTTTTGACTCATTCTTTTCTAAGCCACATTACAAGCCTAAGCGAAAACCATTTTATTCGCACCTTGAAAATTTATTGAGCATTGATTTCACCTTCGTTTTGTGTTTAAGTGTGGGGGTTGCTCGATGAGTGCAACAAGTGTTTAGTGGGGATGTTTGCTTTTGTCGTTGTGATTATGTATATACTATAGTTTTATTTTCAACAACAACAAAAAAGGAAAAAAAAAAGGAACAAAAAGAAAAAGAAAAAAGAAAGAAAGAAAAGTAAAAAAAAAAGAAGAAAAAGAAAATACATAGAAAGAAAGGAGATATATAAGTAAAATAAAAATTTTCTTACATAGAGAATGATTGTGTTAATTAGTGCTCTTTTTAATTTCTTTGGTGCTTAGCCTCTCATTTCATACTATTACCTACCTTCACCCTAACCCTATTGCAACCTTTCATAACAAGCTCTATTGATTTGTGCATGCATGTGTTATGAGTAGTGGAGACGTAGAAATTGAGCAAGCTTATGGTAGGACAATTTTCTTGAGTAGAATTTGAGCGATACATTTATTTACCTTAAACACTTGAGAGATTGATTGATTGAGCGCATAATTTGAGAGACCATCTTTTGTGATTAGCATCATTCATTGAGATTACCATGAATTGTAATTTGAGATGAAGGGATTGTGGTCTTGATTGATTGATCTTT
>JAFJYI010000193.1:1465000-1472500 GCA_019022655.1 Acacia acuminata | reverse complement strand
CGAATAGTGAGATAGAATCAGAGCGATTCCTTAAATGTCTTTCTGATCTTCCTCAATGTCCCGGCTATTCACGGAACGTGAGAAGCAGATGAATAATCATCCGCTTCCGGAAGAAATCGAAGAATCTCTTGGGAATCCTACAAGATCCATTCGTTCTTTTTCTCTGAAAGATGGTCAGAACTTCATCTGGGTTCGAATCCTACTGAGAGGTCCACTAGAGATCAGAAATTGTTGAAGAAAGAACAAGATGTTTTCTGTTCTTTCCAGGCGATCGGAAAATAAAGAAATAGTTAATATATTCAAGATGATTATGTATTTACAAAATACCGTCTCAATTCATCCTATTTCATCAGATCCGGGATGTGATATGGTTCCGAAGGATGAACTGGACAGTTCCAATAAGATTTCATTCTTGAACAAAAATCCATTTTTTGATTTATTTCATCTATTCCATGACCGGAACAGGAGGATACACGTTACACCACGATTTTGAATCAGAAGAGAGATTTCAAGAAATGGCAGATCGATTCACTCTATCAATAACCGGAGCTGGATCTGGTGTATCATAAGGATTTGCCTTTTCTATTGATTCCTCCGGATTGGATCAAAAACAATTCTTGAATGAGGTATTCAACTCCAGGGATGAATCGAAAAAGAAATCTTTATTGTTCTAATTTCCTATTTTTTATGAAGAGAATGAATCTTTTTATCGAAGGATCAGAAAAAGATGGGTCCGGACCTCTTGCGGGAATGATTTGGAAGATCCAAAACCAAAAATAGTGGTATTTGCTAGCAACATAATGGAGGCAGTCAATCAATATAGATTGATCCGAAATCTGATTCAAATCCAATATAGCACCTATGGGTACATAAATGTATTGAATCGATCTTTTTTAATGAATCGATCCGATCGCAACTTTCGAATATGGAATTCAAAGGTATCAAATAGGAAATGATACTCTGAATCATAGAACTATAATGAAATACACGATCAACCAACATTTATCAAATTTGAAAAAGAGTCAGAAGAAATGGTTCGATCCTCTTATTTTGATTTCTCGAACCGAGAGATCCATGAATCGGGATCCTAATGCATATAGATACAAATGGTCCAATGGGAGCAAGAATTTCCAGGAACATTTGGAACATTTCATTTCTGAGCAGAATAGCCGTTTTCAAGTAGTGTTCGATCGATTACGTATTAATCAATATTCGATTGATTGGTCTGAGGTTATCGACAAAAAAGATTTCTCTAAGTCACTTAAGTCACTTTGTTTCTTTTTGTCCAAGTTTCTTTCTCTTTGTCTAACTCACTTCCTTTTTTCTTTGTGAGTTTCGGGAGTATCCCCATTCATAGGTCCGAGATCCACATCCATGAATTGAAAGGTCCGAATGATCAACTCTGCAATCAGTTGTTAGAATCAATAGGTCTTCAAATCGTTCATTTGAAAAAATGGAAACCCTTCTTATTGGATGACCATGATACTTCCAAAATCGAAATTCTTGATCAATGGAGGAACAATATCACCATTTTTGTTCAATAAGATACCAAAGTGGATGATTGACTCATTCCATACTAGAAAGAATCGCAGGAAATCTTTTGATAACACGGATTCCTATTTTCAATGATATCCCGCGATCAAGACAATTGGCTGAATCCCGCGAAACCATTTCATAGAAGTTCATTGATATCCTCTTTCTAAAGCAAATCGACTTCGATTCTTGAATAATCGACATAACTTCTGCTTCTATTGTAACAAAAGATTCCCTTTTATGTGGAAAAGGCCTGTATCAATAATTATGAATTTACGTATGGACAATTCCTCAATATCTTGTTCATTCGCAACAAAATATTTTCTTTGTGCGGCGGTAAAAAACATGCTTTTTTGGAGAGAGATATCATTTCACCAATCGAGTCACAGGTATCTAACATATTCATACCTAACGATTTTCCGCAAAGTGGTGACGAAAGGTATAACTTGTACAAATCTTTCCATTTTCCAATTCGATCCGATCCATTCGTTCGTAGAGCTATTTACTCGATCGCAGACATTTCTGGAACACTTTCAACAGAGGTGACAAGAACAATTTGAAAGAACTTATTGTCGTTCCTTTCGATATGAATCTATCTGATCTGTATAAAGAACTGGATCAGTATCTCAATTTCAATTCAAACATGGGTTTGATTCACACTTTCATGTTCTGAGAAAATATTTACCATCCGAAAAGAGGAAAAAACGGAGTCTTTGGCTAAAAATGGCTTGAGAAAGGGCAATGTATAGAACCTTTCAACGAAGATAAACTCTCTCAAAATGGAATCTATTCCAAACATATATACCATGGTTATTTACTTGATGTAGGTACAAAATTATCAAATTTTATTTTTAGATCTACGATAAAAATTTGTATCCATTTTTTCATGATATTATGCATAGATCATGGCGATTCTTCAGAAAAATTGTATCTTCCACAATGGGTAATCTGATAATTAGAGATTTCGAGTAAGTGTTTACATAATCTTCTTCTGTCCAGAAGAAATTATTCATCGAAATAATGAGTCACCATTGATATCGACATCTGAGATCGCTAAATGTTCGGGAGTTCCTCTATTCAATCCTTTTCCTTCTTCTTGTTGCTGGATATCTCGTTCGTACACATCTTCTCTTTGTTTCTCGAGCCTATAGTGAGTTACAGACAGAGTTCGAAAAGGTCAAATTTGATGATTCCATCATACATGATTGAGTTGCAAAACTTCTGGATAGGTATCCTACATCTGAACTGAATTCTTTCATGTTAAAGAATCTCTTTCTAGTTGCTCTGAAACAATTAGGAGATTCTCTAGAAAAATACGTTCTGTTTCTGGCGGCAACATGCTATGGGGTGGTGGTCCCTGCTTATGGGGTCAAACTCAATACGTTCTAAGAAGAAATATTGGAATCTCATCGATCTCATAAGTATCATACCAAATCCCATCAATCAAATCGCTTTTTCGAAATACGAGACATCTAAGTCATACAAGTAAAGCGATCTATTCCTTGATAAGAAAAAGAAAAACGTGAATGGGATTGATTGATGATAAAATAGAATCTTGGGTCTCGAACAGTGATTCGATTGATGATAAAGAAAGAGAATTCTCGGTTCAGTTCTCTACCTTAACGACAGAAAAAAGGATTGATCAAATTCTATTGAGTCTGACTCATAGTGATCATTTATCAAAGAATGACTCTGGTTATCAAATGATTGAACAACCGGGAGCAATTTACTTACGATACTTAGTTGACATTCATAAAGTATCTAATGAATTATGAGTTCAATACATCCTGTTTAGCAGAAAGACGGATATTCCTTGCTCATTATCAGACAATCACTTATTCACAAACCCCTGTGGGGCTAATAGTTTTCATTTCCCATCTCATGGAAAACCCTTTTCGCTCCGCGTAGCCCTATCCCCCCTAGGGGTATTTTAGTGATAGTTCTATATCCGGACGATCCTATTTGGTCAAATACCTAGCGACAAACTCCTATCTTCCTTTCATTACAGTATTTCTGAACAAGTTCCTGATAACAAGCTTTAAGGTTCTTATTGATGATGATGATAGTGACGATGACGATATTGATGATAGTGACGATATCGATATTGATGATAAAGACGATATCGACCGGACCTTGATACAGAGTTGGAGCTTCAACACTATGATGAATGCGCTAACTATGATATGATGGATATGATACCGAAAAAGACCGATTTTTCTATCTATATCACCTCTTCAATTCGAATTAGTAAAAGCAATGTCTCCTTGCATAATATGGATTCCAAACATTCATGATCCTGATTTTAGGAATGAGCTCTAATCATTTATCCCTAGGTCTATTAGTGAACTATCTTCCAGGATTGTGAAAGATGTTCCACCAGAGATATTCTTGTTATCGCTTCGACTCATATTCCCCAAAAGTGGATCCCAGCTTTCTTCTAATAGCTCCAATAAATTAAATACATGCATTAAGATACCAGGCTTGTTGGGTTCCACAACAATGAAAGCGCTTTTTCACTTTGCTATACTAGACTTCTACTCTGAAAAAGAAAATGCTCTACACAATGGATTCGGGTCCTTAACTATGTTCCAATGTACGAGATCTTTGTAGTGGGTACTACTACCAATGAGGCCCTATCGATTAGTATTATACAAAAGAAACAATTATAGACACTAATATATTAGATCCGCTCTTCATAGACAAACTTTGGATTTGCGATCCCAGGTAAGATCGCTTCAGGATCATGGGATCCTTTTCTATCGAATGGAAGGGCTGTTTCAAAAATGTACTTCTAAAGTAATTGCTCCATAGATCCTATATCTATCTATAAAGAAGAAATCGTAACGAGAGGGGATTCTTATTTGTACAAATGGTACTTCGAACTTGGAACGAGCATGAGAGATTAACGATACTTCTTTATCTTTGGAGTTGTTTCTGCCGGATCGGTGCCCAAGACCTTTGAATTCTCTCACCCGACCCGATGAGAAAAAAATGGATCACTTCTTATGGACTCGTTGAGAAATGATTCCCTGATCAGTTCATGGCCTATTAGAAGTAGAAGGCTAAGTTTGGTGGGATCCTCATGACAGAAAAAGATTATGTCAGCTGACACGATCGGCTTATTATTAAGCTTTCGGCTCCGGAAACTGCGAACTTCAACATGATTCAAATGGATCGCTCTATTGTTGAATCAGAGATCTACTTTCATGCAGCGCCAAGTGAATGGAGTTTGAAGAAGCGTAGCTGGAAGTCTCGACCTGCAACAGATAGAGAGGATTTATTCATCACATGTAGTTTGGGCTCCTAGAATATGGCGCCCTTGGGGCTCTTCTGTCCCGATTATATCGAAAGGCCCAATGAACGATTTTCGACAATAGGTCATTTCGGGGCTAGCGGATCATTTATGATGAAGAGGATGAGCTTCAAAGAGAATGATTCGGAGTTCTTTGCAGAGAGTGGAACCATGCTGTACCAGACACGAGATAGATCTTCCAAAGAACAAGGCTTTTTCGAAGCCAATTCATTTGGGACCCTTACAGATCCACACTTTTTCCTATTCAAGAGCGAGTCTTTTGTCTCTTGTGCTTCTCTATCGACGAATTCTGCAGATGAAGAGATGTCAAAAGGGCTTTTTTATATCCCAAAAAGATTCTCTTACATCTATATATAAATGTTAGCTTATCAAAAATACACAAGAAAAACTTTGAATTGTTGATTCATCACCAGAGATAGCTTAGAATCAATAGTTCATTATCTAAATGATTATTTCCTTCTAATACTTCTATCTGAGAGTTATTAGTATTGATCAAATATGTTCCTATCTAACGAAATGCCATTGGATCAAATGACAAATATTATTGTTGAGAAAAATATGGTTTTCCGGATGAAATGAAATTGGATTCATATAACAAAAAGAGTTTTCTGTTACTTAGCCGGAAAAAATGTGGCCATGAAATAGGGTTTAAGTGAACATAATTGATTGAGTGGTAGAGTCATGGAAACACCAGTTTCTTCTCTATCCTGGACTTTAGCTCCAAGGGAACAATATGCTATCTCGCGGAACATGGGAAGAATTGGAAATCTTAGATCAAAATACAAGGTTTAGCTTAGCAAAATCGCTTCAACAAGCAGCAATTCTTGGAGAGCAAACAATCCAGAGCTTGGTTACTATTAAGTATCAAAAAATTTCTCTATTAATGAAAGATGAAAATCTATTGGAAAATTGTATTCACAAGTGCTGATGAAATGGTTAAGCGTTATTCTGGGGTCATGCCCAAATAACGAAATCATTGTTTAATTGAATAACTAATAAAATAGACAGACTTTCTTTTCTTCGTCCTTTGTCGAGGATTTTCACCGAAAGATCCTCATGATCTTCTACCCGAGCGAGCCACTCTAAATTGTTTTGTTCCGAAGCGTGATATTCACGGGGCGGTTTGGTTTCTGTTCCTATTCGGGATAGTTCACGAACTCAAGAAAACATCAATTTTCTTTCTTTTCGATGTGGGCTCCCTGAAAGGGAAGGAAGGTTGGAATGCCAACAGGCGTCATTATTGAATCTACCCGGGACTCGAGTACAGTACCCATTTTGGGGAACGTCTCGTGAAGCAAAGCCAATGAATGGGTAAGTCCTACAATCCCAAAACGGACTATGTAATAAAATGGGCTTTCATTCGCTAAGTTGTCGGGTGGGTATTTACCAGAGGCTTTCTATTGTATCAATCTCCTGTGTGGATTCCTGTTGAAGCATATAGGGGGTGGGTGCAGGGGCGGACGATTTCAAAACGGACTCATTCTATTAGATAGAGAAGATCACCAAGATTTCGTGATCCGCTGCCGAACTTATTCCAATTCAATAAGAGATCTCAATATTATGCCTTGAAGAGGACTCGAACCTCCACGCCTTTAGCACGAGATTTTTGAGTCTCATGTGTCTACCATTTCACCACCAAGGCATCTTGAAAGTGAATCGTATTCCATGAATATGATATCTATCTAGTGTGATGTATGGAATATATGACAGGAGTGTTAGAGTATTTTTATTGATCGGTCATGTCATATAGGCCCGAGTCGGACATCCAATTGTTCGATTTGAATTATCTGGAGGATACCTTTATATATATTCTATCAAAAAGATGGACAATCAAACCTATTTCGATTCAATAGAAGCTCCAAAGAGGTGAATAGGGTCCCAAATAACGAGAGATATGTAAAAAAGTATCCGATTACGCTATTCCTAATCCTAAAAATGGAATGGAATGGAACGACGCAGGGATCTATATGTAAACATAGTATCTATTTAGATACACTCGAATGACCCTCTCCCCAATAGAATGTATAAAAACCCATTCCGTCTGGTCCGTATGGAATGAACTTATAAATCATGGAATCGACTCGATCATCAGATTATAGATTATAAAGTTCATAACCCTAGCCCATTCCCATTTTATGGAATCAGATCTACTAATTCTTGATTCCAGTTAGTAAGAGAAGAGGGATCTTGAACTAAGAAATAGATCTAGAAGCTAAAAAAGAAAATCCTGAGCAATTTCAATAATCGGGTTCATTGATATTCCTGGTATAGTAGATGCTATCACACACACATACAATCATACTCAATTCATGGAATTGTTTGATCTTAAAGGGGACCCCTCTATAATTTCGCACGTGGGGGGAGTTATTATTTGTGGTTTCGTCTAGTCCAAATAATAACTTGATTATTTTTAGATAATAGGAGATAGAAACAACGCTCGTAAAGGAGTCCTATTGAAACCAAGAAAAATATAGCGACCTCCGCTACATCCACACCAGAATAAATGAAGTTTTCCGAAAAAACTGCTAGTGGAGGAAGACCTCCACAGGATAAAGACATGGGGCTAAAGAGAGAGCCAAAAAGGATCTTTTAAGTGTATAATCTGTATAATCTCGAATGTTATCTAGGTTAGGATGCGTGACCAAATGATACAA